>CAXKVI010000004.1:119846360-119878860 GCA_964058755.1 Campiglossa producta
AAGTATACCGAAATGATCAGGATGACGAGATGAGTTGATTTAGCCATGTCCGTCTGTCCGTCTGTCCGTCTGTCCGTCTGTCCGTCTGTCCGTCTGTCTGTTTGAACGCAAACTAGTCCCTCAATTTTTGAGATATCTGGCTGAAATTTTGTATGTGGCCACCATTTTGTAATATAGGAATCATTTGTCGGAACTGACAAGATCGGACCAGTATAACATATAGCCCCCATACAACCGATTGTTCAGATATAAGGTTTTTTGGCCAAAACTTCCGCAATTAAACAGTTAGGAACGTAAAATTTTGCAACTCGAGTAATTTCTATTTATGTAGTGTATATAGTGAAAATCAACGAGATCGGGCAAATGCAACATATAGCCCCCATACAACCGATTGTTCAGATATAAGAATTTTTGGCCAAAACTTCTGCAATTAAAGAGTTAGGAACGTAAAATTTTGCAACTCGAGTACTTTCTATTTATGTAGTATATATAGTGAAAATCAACAAGATCGGGCAAATGTAACATATAGCCCCCATACAACCGATTGTTCAGATATAAGGTTTTTTGGCCAAAACTTCTGCAATTAAAAAGTTAGGACCGTAAAATTTTGCAACTCGAGTACATTCTATTTATGTAGTGTATATAGTGAAAATCAACAAGATCGGGCAAATGTAACATATAGCCCCCATACAACCGATTGTTCAGATATAAGGTTTTTTGACCAAAACTTCTGCAATTAAAAAGTTAGGAACGTAAAATTTTGCAACTCGAGTACTTTCTATTTATGTAGTGTGTATAGTGAAAATCAAAAAGATCGGGCAAATGTAACATATAGCCCCCATACAACCGATTGTTCAGATATAAGGTTTTTTGACCAAAACTTCTGCAATTAAAAAGTTAGGAACGTAAAATTTTGCATCTCGAGTACTTTCTATTTATGTAGTGTATATAGTGAAAATCAAAAAGATCGGGCAAATGTAACATATAGCCCCCATACAACCGATTGTTCAGATATAAGTTTTTTGGCCAAAACTTCTGCAATTAAAAAGTTAGGAACATAAAATTTTGCAACTTGAGTACTTTCAATTTATGTAGTGTGTAGAGGAAAATCAAGAAGATCGGGTAAATATAACATATAGCCCCATACAACCGGTTGTTCCGATATAAGGTTTTTTGGCCAATACTTCCGCATTTAAAAAGTTAGGAACGTAAAATATTGCACCTTTAGTACTTTCTACATATGTAATGTGTATAGTGTAAGTCAGTACAATTGAACACGTATAATATATAGCCTCCATACAATCGATTGTTCCGATAACTCGGATCCTATTATTTTGTAAGTTTTTTTTAAATTATAACAAAGATGTGTAATGTGTATAGTAAATATAGTTAAATTGACACAGGCTGTACTGGGGATCGAACAGTGAAAATCGTGACGCTTATTCATGAAAGGTATATAGCCTTCGGCACAGCCGAAGACAGCTTTCCTTACTTGTTTTTATTTTATTTTTAACTTTTTTTATTTAATTTTGTTTTAATTTTGTTTAAATTATTTGATTTGATTTATTTTATTGTCTTATTTTATTTTTATTTTTTTTACTTTTTTAACATTATTAATGTTTTTTATTTTTATTTTATTTTATTTTTTTTATCTTATTTCATTTTGTTTTCTATTCAATTATATTTTATATTTTTTTTCATTTTTTTATCTTTAATCCTTTTATTAATTTTTTTCATTTTTTTACTTTAGTTTAATTTATTTTATTTTATTTTATTTTATTTTATTTTATTTTATTTTATTTTATTTTATTTTATTTTATTTTATTTTATTTTATTTTATTTTATTTTATTTTATTTTATTTTATTTTATTTTATTTTATTTTATTTTATTTTATTTTATTTTATTTTATTTTATTTTATTTTATATTATTTTATATTATTTTATTTTATTTTATTTTATTTTATTTTATTTGATTTTATTTTATTTTATTTTATTTTATTTTATTTTATTTTATTTTATTTTATTTTATTTTATTTTATTTTATTTTATTTTATTTTATTTTATTTTATTTTATTTTATTTTATTTTATTTTATTTTATTTTATTTTATTTTATTTTATTTTATTTTATTTTATTTTATTTTATTTTATTTTATTTTATTTTATTTTATTTTATTTGGTTTATTTTTTTTTTATTTTTGTTTTTTATTTTATATTTTATTTTATTTGATTTTATTGTTTTATTTTATACTCGTCGATGAATTGTCGACTTACAAAATAATGTTTTCGTAAATAAAATTATATTAACTTATTAACAAAGTGATTAAAGCCATTTATATGCCTATTCATCTCATGTCCCTTTTTTACAAACATTCAAGTGCTGTACAACATTGAGTTGTGCGAAAATCACATTTAATTGCCTTTCACCACAGATATAATTATAAGTGCTTTGGGTACTAATATATATGAAAAAATATGGCGTTTCGACTTACATATTCACTTAACACAGCTTCAGATTCACTACTTAATCCTTGCGCAGGCTTGTAAAAGAATTATTAAGTTTGTTTAAATGTAAGTATTTAAGTAGGTTACTATAACAAATTCAAACGTAAAAAAATAATAAAAAAGTAAAAGCTAGTCTATTAATAAGAAATAAAAAAAAAAAAATAAAAAATTATTAAAAATAAATAAAAGCAAGGCAAACATACATAGATAAATTTATAATTCTCACGCAAAAGTTTATAAATAATTACATATCAATAAAAAAATAATTGTAAAAAAAGTAAGTAACATATTTTCAAATTACACTTACCATGGTATTAGATAAATTCTGATGCACATTATCACAGAAGATATTCCACCAAAGCTGTATCAAATCGGCGGCATGAGCGTATTCTGTGGGCGTAAGCGCTGTACGATTTTCGGAGTTGAACTGTATTAGCCATGGTTTCAATTTGCCCGCAAAATGCAAAATCTTAATTTTATCTCTAAACCTAAAAGAGATAATATGAAACAAATTTAATACTGTACTGTTACGCAATAACCGAAAAGGGTTTACTGTTTGAATGCAGGCAAATAGCAGTACGAAGCAAATGCGGCCACATTATAAACGAATGGCAAATGCTTCTTAATATCGCTGTGCGCCCAGTCAGAAAAGTACAAATTCAACAAGCCCTGATCACCACCATCGAAACTGCCATTTTGCACAGAAAATTCTATGATTTTGGCAAAAGTCTCCAAGCTGGGACGATACACAAACACACCAGAGTTGAAGCAGTCGGGCCAGCTTACATCCGGTGCAGCAGAAAGTTCTTCACGTTCGAATAGTTCATCGACATTTTGCAGCACCTAAAATAAGTATAAAAAAAAAAATTAGTACTTTCACAATTTGCAAAAAAAAAAAAGTTACTCATACGTACCAGTGTATCGGCATCGAGGAAAACGCATTTCTCAAATTGCACCAAACGCCAGCAATGTAATTTTGTAAATGTGACACCCAATTCGGGACGTGCTAACAATGCTAAATTGGCCGCATCTTGTGAGTCTAAAACATTCACCTCTTGCACTACATTATATACATCTTGTAGACGTTGGCGCATTGCCTCCGAAACGGAGGGTGTTACCAATACGGCCAATTGATGTGCGGTGCCGGTGCGGCGTAGCGAATGTGCCAACACTAAAGCGCCCAATGAGTACGTGTCATTTGTTGTTAGCGTTACCCACGCAAATTCTATAAAAAAAAAGACAAAACAAAATAAAATCAAAATTAATGCGTTGTACTGTAGTGTTTTTTGGCGAAATATATCTAAAGCATATTTATCTTTGCGTTTCAAGCTTTAATGGCATTAAATTAACTTTTTTTTGTTATTTTTTTTTGCTTTTAAAAAAAACAATATGGCTTATTTAATGCAAACTGCATACATTCAAAATTTATTTGCTTTTTAATGGCTCTTCATTTCCTTTGGCCAATGGTGTAGGTGTGATTTTTGCGCACATTCGAAGCATTGGCGTAAATAAGCAGCAGCGTAAGCGTAAGCAGCACAAACAACAGCTGTGGTGTTAAAACAAAATTTATTAGAAAAATATTTGTCATTTCTCTAAGTGTTCTTTAATAGGTTTCAGTTCAGCTTTTATGTGGGCGTCTTTTCACATGTAGCACCAATTTTTCACTCTCTTCTATTATACATTTATGATTATAAATTTTTTAAGAACTGCATACCGAATACTGAAGTTTTTTTTCTGAATATGATGTTGTTTACCAAGAAAAGGCAAAAAACATTTCACTAAAATTTTGGTATTTCAATCAAGGTATGAAACCGATTAAAATAACGTGTTTGGTTTCGGTTTCGGTTTCGTTCTTCAACATTAATTTCTTTTTCGGTTACGGTTTCTTTCCGGTTTCGGTTTCCAAATAAAAAAAATTAACACAAAAAGATTTTACTACTACAAAACTCAAGGTAGCTCCCTTTCTTATAATTTTTGTCTGTCTTTCTGTCTGTACGTTTATGATAGTATCACTCGAAAGCTGTTAAATGGAATTAAATGATACTTTCACCTTTAGTAGACGTTCAACTTAAAAAAATATCTCTTATTTCGATAACTCGACCGGCTTCAGAGCTATCGACCATTATATGGACCAGTGGTGACCAAAAAACGTATAAGTACAATTAAAAATTTATTAAATCGTCAAAAACAAAAATATGAAGGGTGTTTTCTTAGACAAGCCATTAAACATTTTTTCGGATCTCCCAAATTTTTTTCGATGGCTTGTTTCAATTATAGTCCAACTACCCTTTTTATAGTCTCACTAAAAGATGTATGTAAGTCATTAAGAACTTCAAAACCGTTTGGAATCGCTTACGGCTTTTGGAGCGGTTTCGGTTTCGTTCTTTTTCAGATCAAAATAACGCACACGGGTTCGGTTTTGAAAAATGAATCGGTTTTAATCGGTTACGGTTTCGGTTTCCGTTTCACTCCTTGATTTCCATAGCTACCCTCTAAAAATATCAAATACTACGTTCAAGCATCTGAAAAATACTTTATAAGGAGTACCAGTACTATTCTTAAAAAATTCTCTCTCGTGTTTAAAAGGTGGTTAAATTTATATGAGGTTGTCCTCGGAGATAACCATCTAGTTCATCCATAGAGTAATTCTAAGCATAGCGAGAGGGGGAGTAGGTGCCCATCAAAGAATCACCTACTTCTGGTCTTGATCTGCTTCAGAGTCCTCCATGGAAAGTACTCTCCTCGGAGTACACATAAGCAAAGGGATGGAGTACTCCTATATGGATAAGGTGGTCCTAGGACATCACCATGTAAATTGAACTACTTTGTTATGTGAAATCGATTTTTTGGGAGTAGACCGGATAACCCCTCCTTTTTCAGGCTCTTTTTTAAAGGATAAAAAATTCAAAACAAAATGTGGTCAGGGATACTCTAGAGCAAGCATCGGCGCTCTTTGTTTACCAAATGATTTAGTCGTCGCTGAGCAAGGGGTCAAACCACATTGCGTGAGGGTGTCGCTTGTTTGGTCAGCGAATGTTAAAAATGTAGTTCGGACGATCACAGCGCGTGTATAAGCGTTCTCACTTACACCTGCATTTACAAATCTGCCGACCCATGCTCTAGAGATCATCGAAATTGGCTTTACAAATATGTATAAAAGGAAAGGTGTTCATGAGCGTTTGAAGAAATTGTAGTTTTCATTTACAGATCTCACAATAACATGTATCAAGAATTTCGAAAATTTAAGTGAAGTGAAAGTAAGGACCACCCTTAAATACACATCCAAGCCGAACAACTTCGGGTACCCTGCTAGTGATGAATAAAACGTATTTTTACTTTTCTTACACCCGGTTTTTCAGTGCAGGTTCAAACCACAAACAAAGTTGACTAGAGTTTGTCCCATACAAATAGGCCGCTTAAACTTAGTTTAAACTTGCACTGAAAAACCGGGCCTTAGTTGAATAGCTAAATGTTACTCATACGCCGTGTATTACCTATACAAGTGCTTATAATTGCAAAATATTTTTTTTTCTCATGAATACTTTATAATATACTCGTAAAGCATCCTGTTGTACTAGATTTGGAAAACGCATATGTCTACCCATGCTTGAAGCTCCTCCATATCTAATCATCCAACATCAATTGCACGATATCCAAAGTTGGCAATACCAAAGAGTTTGCCGAATGCTTCGTAGAGTGCTTCTGAAGTACCCAGTCTTTCGCGTAATGTTATGGCATCGTCAAATATTCTTAGAGATAACGTTCCTAAGGCCTCCTTTCATATGGATGGAAAGTCTTGGATTAAAATGGGAAGCTTATAGAAAGAAAACTTGTTTGTCTCTTGGTTATGTAAGCTGGACGATGAAAGACCTATTTACCAATAAAATCTTTAGGGGGTCGTGGGGTCGCTAGCTCTGTACCCCACATCCTTAAGTTTCGGGGACGCCCCTGAAAATATACCGCCTATACCTCAGTTTTTTCAATTTCCTTTCCATCGGTGCATATTTCATTCAAAGTTTACACAGATACCAAACCTTAGGTTTTAGTAAAAAAAATTGTTTTGCTTTTTTTTCAGTTAAGTATGTATATGTATGTTAATAATAAATGCTTGCAGTAAACTCGTAAAACTACCGTTATACATTAAGTCCGCATAAAAATTAAAAAAAAAATGTTGCCAATTAAAACAATTTTTTTCCAATGATGTGATTAATATCTGTGTGCTCTTTTATTAACAATAAATTTTCAATGTTTACAAAAGTGTTACATTAAACCAAATTTACTGCAGCAAAATGTAGATAAATCCAATTAACATCAATATTTATATGTGTGAGAACTGTGATTAGTGACTTAATGTGTGAATATTAAATTTTACAAACAGTTAAATGAAAATGAGAAAGAAAATAAATTACGTTAGATCTACATTCAAACAACATCATTATTATGTATTAATAAGGAAAGTTAATCGAAAACAAATTAATGTTGAACAAAAACAGAAAAAAAAACTAAAAAATATGGCGCAATATAATGTACAATAAAAACAAAACATCAATCTACCTTTTGTTTGTTTACAAAACGCATTCACAAATATGTAATCCTCAGCATGTCGAAATGCACGAGTGTAGATTGCTGCACATATGCGTATGTATGCATGTGTGTGTGTATGTGTGTGTGTGTGTGTGGATGTATGCCAATGCAACAAGTATAATTCAATGTACCATGGTTAATCAATTTTGTTTTCTTTTCCTGTCATTTTGCGCATTTAAGATTAAGTGTTTTTGGTATGTTTGCTCGAGAAAATCGTCTAAGTATATTTCAACAAAAATACTTGTATTAAACTCGACACAGGCGCATTTCAAATTCACATACATACATATGTACATAGTTGCACGCCTAAGACTGTGCTATAGAAAAGCTCGTTAAGTAGCTTGCAATTTAGTGTTTGCAAGAGCTTGTATCTGGCTCTGGGCTCTGATTGTTTGGCTTTGATTTGCCTTTGAGTTTCGTATTTAAGTGCATTCAATTAGAATTTCACTTTCATGGAGTCTAACTACATATGTGGACTTATTTTCGTTTGTATTTGCATGTTAGTGGTGGGTTTATGTGTGTTCGTGTAAATCTATTTTACACAACCTAAAATTAGAATGAGAGAATTTACATTTCGATCTTTGACAGATATATTTTTCAGACTTACCATTTCTTCTTTAAATCGTTACATTTCACTTTAACATATTTAAAAACTTTTAAAAGTGATTGAATCTTTTTCATGCGTTTTTGAAGACGAAATATGCATTTAAAACATTTTTTAATAAAATTTAAAATTTTCCGTACAATTAAAATAAAACTTAAAAAATATCAAAAGTTTTAAAATAATACATAGAAATATTAAAAAAAAAAAAACACCGAACCAAGGCTTCCGAAATAGTCGGATATCAGACTTTTCTGAAGAAAATTGAAATAATTTCGACTTTACTTTAATAATTCGTAATCAAGTGTAACAAAAATTTTTTCATCAGATAAAAAAAGCTATTGACTACTCTGTAGCTGAGTGGATAGAATTTGAGTACAAGTATGTAGGCGAGTCGGTTCGATACCTGCCGAAACCTTTTCAAATTTTAAATTTTTTTATTTTCAACTACCGATTTTGTTTCGAAAAATTCGTTCCGATTTCGGAAAAATCTCTCGACGCAACGTAAAGACTTCGGGAAAAAGTCGAAATTAATGGATTAGTGGGAATATATGAAATATAGCTATGAAATTCAACTTTATCTGATTGGACGATTGTTTTTGAATTTTTTCGCTTTTTTTGTACATAACATTTTTATTTTATTTGTCGTAATAAATTTAGCTTAAGACAAAACAACAACTGTGGCGCATGCCCTACATTAGCACCTACAAAATATTTTTGAAACCTAAAATTTAACGTCGATGCATACTAAAAGCAGCTCAATTTGAAAATCGTTGGTCCTATTCATATGACAGGCAGTGTATGTACTAGTAATTATATACAGGCGCGTAATAGTTTCAGGGGCTTCCAATTTTTTTTTTTTTTTTTTTTTCGCAATAAACATTTTAACTGGAAAATGGAAATGACTTAGCTTAAGTTTAATTTTGTACTAGTGCAGACGCAAACCAAATTTATTAAAGCTAACATAAAAAAGAGCGTCATTATGACGCAAGCCAAGATTAGATTAGAACATAAAAAAGCACCAAAAATACAAAATTTTTTAATTTATAAAGCTAATTTTACAGTCGCGATATCTCCCAACTGATGACTCTTGAAAAAAGTGTCCAAAAAGTATTTATTCGAAACAAAATTACCGTTTTTGAAAAAAATCCAAAAAACCTAAAATTTTGACTTTGATTCCGAATAACTTTTCAAGCACACATGGGATCGATGGGGATTTTTTAAGTTTTTTTTCTTACGGCGAACATAAGCTCTCTACAAAAATTTGGCTCTGTCGGATTATTTCACATGTCTTTTATGCCATGAGTTTGGGACTTTTTCAAAAAATTGCGCATTTTTATGTTCCAATTTGTTTTCTTACACAGACACACACACACAAATTGCACTACCTGAAAACACGCCTGTTAATATATGATTGTATGTGTGTGTGTGTGCATGTATGGGTCTATATGCCTCCTCGTCAAAATTGAAATAAGCCATCTGCTTACCGAGCTGCCAAAACTAAATTGTCCATAAAATCTTTCTACAAATATATTCTAGATTTAATTTAGATATCTATATGTATACTTAAATATGTTCGCTAACCCACTCTCTATTTCGGTAATATGAATTTGGCTGAGAAGAATATGAATACAAAAAAAAATTGTTAAAAAAAATTGTGCTGCTAAAGATTTTGTGTTATAGTTTTAAAAAAAAAAGTGTGGTTTTCAAAATAAAATAAAGATGTTTGAGAAATAATATGGCTGCCTTTATATATAAATGTGCCAAAAAGAAGCAAACAATTTTTCGATAAAGAGGATTTTGAAATCCAGCAACACTAGATTTTTGTTTAGTGAAAAACTAGCTCCTTCTTGATTGATTCATTGAAAAATAAATTAAATACATATATGCACACAGAAAAATTTTCATGTAAAATCAACACTTGTTCAGGTTATTATTTTTTAACACTAGCGATCATGTTATTTTAACATGAACCTCACTACTGAATAACTTCACTTCGTGTTAAATTAACATGACTTCCTGTTAAATTAACATGAAGCTCGTGTTAAAAAACATGACTTCCTGTTAAATTAACATGAATTCCTGTTAAATTAACATATATTCCTGCTAAATTAACATTAATCTCGGTTAAAACATGAAAATTTAACCGGATCTTTCTTGTTAGTTAAACATGGTTCATATTGACACAAATTATTGTGTGTGTGAGGAGTGATCAAACGAAAGACCATTTCCATTTTCAAATTTTTTTCAGAAACCGAAAAAAACTGCGACATACTCAAAAAGTTTTCATTTTTAAGTGACATAACTGACAGGGGTAGCCCTATTTGTTGACAACACAACACCTTGAATATCTCAGTTCGAGAAAAGGGGCTCATATGTAAAGAATTGAGAATATCCTAGAAGCAAAATTATTGGCAGCATTTTACAAGTAGAATTCCCCATGCGATGACTTTTCCTAACTCTGTAATAAGCGGGCTACCCACCTGCCAAGAAATGCCTCAAGAAAAAAACGAGCATATATTTCTTATACCTGGCCATGAAAATTTGACGTTTACGGCATTTTCCATTTTATTGCAGATTACTATTATAAATAATAATAATGTATAAAACATGTGCAGCGAAGTATATACTCATCTTTGCCGTGAGTCTGCACGTTTACCTCAAGAAATATATACGAGCATATATATTTCTTGAGTTAAACCGGCGTTGCCAACCATCGAAAATTGTAGTATTTTTCTTAAGAGCAGAGTATTGGCCCAAGAAAATTTGACGTGTGATGTTTGTGGTGTTTATGGTGTTTGACATTTCTTGGCAGGTGAGTAGCCCGCTTTAACCAGCTAACAAATTTATGTATGTACACTTAACAATTTTAATACCAAATACTAGCACAGTATAGTTAAGCCGTTGAATTCAAAACCTCAATAACTTCCCAGGCCAAGGGCAGGGTCTCGTATTACAGAAAAACTACCGCTTTGAAATTAACACCAATGTTCATACGTTTAAGCGTAGTTACTTCTAGTTTATCTCTGAATCAGCTGACATGTAGTGCTATGCAAAGATAAATAGATGCGGGACTAAACGTTCTCCGGGAGTACTCGAAAAGTGTCACTTTTTATAACAGTGTCAATGATGCCAGTAATGCGAAGATAAAATTTGGGCATTTTGATTTAAAATTTGGTTAGATTTCCTTTAAGTATATTTTTCTTAGATCGTACTATATCACAGTTTTATTCCTTCATAATCTTACTATTTGAAGTAAATAACCAATTTACCATCGAGATACCTGCTCAATTTGAAAAAGAGTTAATATTCGCTCTAATAGGGAAATTAAAATAAACTTGGCCACCAGCACATCCTACGATTGCGATTGGCATTTCATACTCTTTTTTATTACGTTCCTACCGCCTTTTTAACTAAAGTCCGAAATCACAACAAACAATATAGTCTGGTAACCAGATTTTTCAATTCTTCTGCTGGCAGAGAGTGAGAGGGTTGCCAAGTAGCAACACATAATTTGTAGTGAGCGGGAGAGAGTTCCGCATATTTTTATCTTTGGTGCCGTGTGACCTTTCGCAAGAAGAAAAATTAAATAAAATTATCTTTTCCTGGGCGTGGAGTGAGTTTTGAAATTTTCACTTTTTCACCATTTAAAATGTATAGGAAAAAAGTGTACATTTGAAAACTCACAGTTAGAGAAACCAGGGCCTGGGGGTGAATTCTGGTTCTATGAAATGATAAAATGAAAAGAATTTTCATACAAAATTTGTGAAAAGAAACTTCAAATTCATACAAATTTTTTTTCACGTTATCATATCATAGAACCAGAATTCACCCTCTGGACTCTGAAACAAACATTTCACACAGTGTAAAAATTCCGGTGAGCTTTCAAATGAAGCCTAAGTACAATTTGGACTGCAGCGACACTACCTATGTGAGCAGGCTTTATCGAAAGTAATTTTTATTCAGTAAGCTACCTACAAGCTAGCAATGAAAAATATTAAAAAAATGAGTAAAATTTTAGAAAAAATCGAAAGACTGTAATTTTTTGCTAAAAACCGATGGTAAAAAAATATGTTCAACGCTTTGTGACGCCCTGTAGTTGTTGCTCTCAATGTGGCTAATACATAATAACATACTTTTATAATAGGGTGGAATACCGGCTTTTTTATATAAACAATAACAAATAAACATTATCTCTTATATTAAGAGAGCATGTACAACAAATAAGAGATTTCAACAAGTTAAGAGAGCGAAATGTGATATCTCAGCAAAATTTATGACAACCAAACCCATACAAAGCCAAATATATAATCAAAACAAATTGAATAAAAAATATGCAAGTTGACGAACAAACTAATCGCTTGAACGCATGGTCGCTTATGAAATAAGAACAAGTATTTCAAGTTCAATGCAAAACCACAGTGGGTACTTGCATTTTAAGGAATAATTCATGTGTGAAAACTGTGATGCCGTATGTGGTCTTACCTACATATCGTCGGTGTTTGTGCAAAACAACGTAACGGACAAATGCAAAATCACGTAAGGGACAGTTTGGTCAAAAATGAGATTTGCTTATCATGGCTTCTAGGTACCAGCATCCATTCATTAGTAAGAAAAAAGTCGGGGGTTTGTGCAAAAGAATGTCCAAAAACGACATTTTTATTTTTCTTCTTGACTCGTACACAGTTTTTTTTTCTCTCCTGTAAATTTTGAGTGACTGCATTTACGTGGTTTTGCAATTGTTAGTTAAGTTGTTTTGCATAAACACCGAAGATATATGGCATATATATATGTATGGGTGCATATACTTTGTCGGCACATAAGCACAAACATATCTGTATCTAAAATAAGCGAGCTTTAGGAAGTGAAGTAGGTTTGGACAGCTTTGCCCTATATAACGTTAAGTAAAGTACGACAAAAAAATGGACTTAGAATTTATTTTTTTTGATGGTTTGGAATTTATGAAGCTCTAGTAGAAGAGTTAGTCCGCCTTGGGCTTCTACGCACCAACATTAGCCAATCTCATTTTTTTTTTTTTCAAAATCACTGTAAGGCTAAGACTGTTTTGAACCAATCTTTCTCGAAACTTTCCAACATCCATTTTACTCAGAAAATATACCAATATGAACTCGGCAAACAAGAAAGATTTCTTTGCGTGCAACCCATACACACAATTTTTTAAATTTTTTAATATAGGTATAACATCAACATGCCAAAATTTATAAATTTTTATATGCAATGGTTTTTAAAATTCTTTTCGTAAAACAAGCAAATGAATTTAGCCTTGAATTTTATAATTTTGCAGCTCATAAATTTGTTGACACAACAACAAGACAGCGTAGAAAGATGGGCGTTTTTGAAATTTAATTTTAAATTTTGTATGAAAATTCGCACGTTTGCCAGAACATTTGGGGGATTCATCAAACCTTATAAATACCTTATAAAGCGTGTAAACGTATACATTTATCAATTGTGTAAATGCACTGTCGAAATTTGTATGGAACGATTTTGGTGTGCAAAAGAGTTCGTCTAACTGACGTTCATCTAACGTTCATCTAACTGACCTGAAAAATGTATAATTTTACGCATTTCGTAAACTTATAAGGTTTGATGAATCCCTCTATTATTTTGAGTGAACTTGTGAAATATTGTTGTGTGTTATTTATTGTGGGTTTTCCAAAACATGTTTAATTTTAAATGTATATAAATTTATATGCATAGACTTTTTGTACCGAGAATATTTCACTACCAAAATTTCAAGCATTTAAGCAAACTTTAGAAAATGAGAATCCGATTAACATTTTAAATAATTTCATTTGAACTATTAATAATTTTGCAAATGAGCATTCAGTCCATGTGGCTGTAGTATATTTTCGAAAAGAAAATTTGCTTACCATTTGCAACGCCAACGCCCTCATATAAACGCATGATCGACGAGCAAAATATAGAAATTGAAAAATAAATCAAGAAATTGCAAAAAAAAAATCTACAAAACTGTCTGCCGCTAATTAAAGCGGCGTGCATTATGTATGTATGCAAATCTTTTTGTCTACACATGAATATATTCAATAAAGTGCATGTACTTTAACTACATATACATGTATTGTATATTATCAAAGATATGTTTGTATATACACTGTATATTATACAGTCACTAACAATGGAAATGGGGCCGATAATTTCCATAAGGATGCAATTTTTCTCCCTGGTTTTTCATGAAAAGTACATTAGAACTATATGTAGATATAGAAAATATTTCGCTAGATGGCGCACGGATCGAGATATTTGAAACAGTTTAAACTAATAATTAGAAAATGCATACAAATTATCTTGTGAAAAAATCGTGAAACTTAACAGTAAAGTAGTACAGTAGTACTTAGTTCACGTCGTGAAAATCTTGGACAATACATCAGAATCAGAAAAATTTTTTCACCTCTTTTAAAATTGTTCATGGGATTTAAAATCAAGCGAAGCATTATCTGGATGATTTAAAAACCGAGTTTTTCATATTCCTTTGAAAATAGCACTTTGGTCATGCATAAATTAAATAGAAAAAGAAAAAATTGTAATGAGATGAAAATATAACATAACGTAAAGATCTGCTAGGATATGTCTGGAATAAGATATTAGAAGAATCAAAACCACTGCCCGAAGGTTTTGGGGAGTGATGCCGAAATTGACAGTCCTTGGCCGGATATTAACCTGGGTCGCTGCGGTACTCCCTTGCGGTACTACCCGACTGTCGTGGTAGCGATTTGGTATGACCAGTGGAACCTTTTAAGTCATGGCGGCCCATATGTAGATCAACCATCGAATTAGCACGTCATTACCTATGTGCATAGTAGTCGCCTCTTACGACCGGTATGCCTACTCGGGCACATTCTAAATCGCTAACCCGCAGGGGCATCTTGCAGTCAAGGTACCTTCTTGGTAACCAAGACGCTTGAAATTGGGACTACAGTTCGAACCCCGCAAATAATGGAATATAAGAAAAAATTTTTTGAGCCTCGAGATTTTCAGAAAAATCCTTTAACATTTTGAGATTATGTCATCAGTTTTTAATAAGTTTCCTAATGAGTCAGACTCCTCAAACCTGGAACATGGCTGGGAATGTATAGAAAAAAATCTCTAGATTATGCCCAAATGGAGATTTCCAAAAAGGTTCGATCAAAAATGTACATAATTATTAATTCTTAGCTCAAAAAATGAAGATAATACAACATGACGAGAAAATAATTTTGCTTGCTCGAGAAATTGTCAAGTCTGATTTATGGCCTCATTATGTATTGCGAACAAAGGCTCAGTTTTATGTTTTATGTCAATGAAAAGTCGAAAATATTTAAAAAAAAATCTATGGAGCAAATGAAAATATTTCTTGTATTCCCGGTTCTACGAGAACGGTACCAGTACTTATGCTGTACCCATCGTGCCAAGAGCAATACACTCGGGGTGACCCTGTCTGACATTTAGGCAGGGCTACACCTCGCTACAACAACAACATAGATAATGCGATGGCTAGGCGATATTGTGAGTAGACGAATCGTTCGTCTGAGCTGTCGTTTGCAATACATGATGAGGCCATTAGTGGAATGTAAGCGATCAATTTTAACAGTTACAGAAGCTGGAAGCTTATAAGAAGGATCCGATAGTGCTTAAGTTGAAAAGGGAAAATACGGAGATGCTGTACAATTTCACGCAATTTTTTTTTTTTTTAATATCTCGAAAGACTTCTTCAGATGTTATTAAATTGTCTGTAAGATATACCGATTTTGTAGTGTCAAAGGCTTGCAAATCTCTTATCTAAAGAAGTCAAAGTTGAAACACAAACATAAGAAAATTGCTATGGGATCCCATTTCCACACAAGTCACTGTACAATTCTGCCTTCTATACAAAAGTAAATTTAGGCCCCAAACTGTAATTTCATTGAACCACAGAGTGCGCAAATTTAAAGCTATGCGTCATTCCCGGCAATGGAGGCCAACATTCGTGCAGTACGCAAGTGTTGTTGATGAGACTTTAAAATTGACTGGCACTGCAGTTACTTTTTCTTTGCGTTTGTCTTCGCGTTTTCGCTATCCTTACTGAAGCCGGCAAGCCAATATCTTACGCCGTTCGTGTACATACATATTATGTATAACACATACCTAGATATATGTCTATTTAAATTTTAATTCATTCATACTAAAACTATATACGCATCTACATATGTATGTGGGACCAAACGGGTTCACATCGACCGGCATGTGGTGGAATGTCGTCGCGTCTTTCTTCGTCTACAGTGACGCAGCATCGCATATCCACATGCCACCTTTTGCACTGCACAAACCATCAAAGTGCACATGTAGCGAATGCACCATTCGATCGTCATGTCGTTCTTCGATCATTAACTGACTGCAACGTAGTGCGAGGGCGAGTGTGAGTGCGCATTGCTAAAAATACCCCGCAACAATAATATTCTCTAAATTGCGTTGCACTAACTGGCACATTTCACCAACTCGTTGCAAGCATGTGGTGTTTTTTTTTTTTTTTGTTTTTCTGTCCATGTGGCGATGCAGAAAACAGAATTATGGCGCAGAAATACCGAATATACGTTTTTACTAATGATCTGAGGAATGCAACGTGCAGTAGTGGGTAGACAAAGATAAATCGCAGAAACATATTTAACTGAGCATATACATAATTTGAATAAGTTTCTGAAGTTTAGCTTTGGAACTTCCAATCTCTATAATAAAATTGTAAATTCCTGTCTCTCTGTCTGGCTGTATGTTTGTGGCCTTATCACTCAAAAACTGCTGAATGGAATTGAATTAAACTTGCACTGCTGCATTACTAAACGTCTAGCTTAAAGTTTAAGATATACTTTATTTCGATAACTCGACCGATTCTGAAGTTATCCGCCGATGTCGGAATTATTGACCAATATTTGGACCAGTATGTACTCCAACTTTCGGCCGGATCTACTAGTATGAAATATTTACAGATCACGTACACATCTGAGCAAACCGACTCAGTAGTTACACCGATGCCTCAGTGGAGTTTTAAAGGTTTAATTTTAGAACGAAGTAGCTGTAAGACCTCACACTGTTGTTTACTAGATTTAGTGTCGTTTTCTCATCCATCCTTCAATAAGATGAGAAATAATGTCGTTATCACACTGTTGCCTTTTCCGAATTCTATTCATAAATCTCCCTGCCCTTCTATTAATCATAACTAGAGTACAAGGATCATTCTTAATCGCTATAAAAACAAATACATTGAAGTGTAACCGACTTTAACAGACAAAGTCATCGACATCTTATCAAAATAACTACTTTATTGGATGCTTCAATGAAAAAGCATGCCGCCTTGCCCTTTGTCTTATACGTTATCAAGGTTATTAAGATGTCTGTTAAAGAGTATCATGATGATGTTTGAGCTATATTTCATGTACACGCTTTTTTCGAAATGACTTCATTATACCGTTAGATAGGGGCGCTCTCCCCGCGGCATTAGGCACATGAGAAAGTTTTTGAAGTGAACGTCTTATACGGCGAGTCAAAGTTGGAAATTTGTCCCTACTATTCTTTTCATTCCTTCGTATATCGCCCAACATCTCAGAAGTATTGAGCCCCTTCCAAAGCCCCGTCTCAAAAGCTCTATAAATTTTACAGTATTTTCTTGATCCGTTTATTGTTCCCAGTAGTGTATCTTTTCGTAAGGTAATATTTTTTTTCAAATTGCATACCATTAAACAAGCATATGACCTTCTATATAATTTTCACCGCCCACACGCTTCAGAATCTAGAACTAGAACGACTATGTGCATTATTATAGCGGTATGTCTTTTAGCCTAATTTTTGTAAAACATCTGCATATCTATCCACCTCCTGTAGATTTCTGAAAATTCGTATACGTTTCCACAACCCAATTAACACTCAATTTATATATCGATAACTATCCGTATTATCTAGTCTCTAACGCAAGAGGACAGCTTGAGGAGCCCTTGAGAAACATAGTGGTTCAAAATAATTGAGAAACAATTCTAAAATCGACAAAATCAAAACGAATTATAATGTCACTCTCTAATGGAATTGCAATATGAAATGAATTTGCATTACCTCTCTAACCTTTCTGTAGTGTAGTTCCAGCATCTTGTCGGCACTAGAATTACGTTTGTTATCCTAAGTGTTACTAAAATTCTCTAACGTTATAGTCTAGGTTTGCTGGGAATTCATTTGCGCACTGGTATAAGAAATAACATTTGACAGTGGGCGTTTATGAAGCAAATAAAAAAGGTGAAATAACAAAAACAAAAAAAAATTAAATAAATTAAAATAATAGCAAACAGACATTTTCCACTCATCACTTGGCCAAGAAAAATATGGCTATGAGATATATGTATGATGCTTTGGTAAATAAAAAGAAAAACCTTTTCTACACAGAGAAAACTGAGCTGGTCAAATCAACCAAAATATGGGTCGATTCACCAAAATCACGGTAAATTCTTATCCATTATTCAATTTAAAAAAATTTGTTTTTTTAAGCTGTTCTGAGTTCAATCTCGGTGAAGTCTGAAAATAATTTCTTTTTATTTTCTCTGTATATAGATATAACTAAAACAAGTGTTATTTTAATGAGCAGGAGTTAAAGTAAAAAAAATAAAAATATTTTTTTTTCAGATTTCTTATATTGAATGCACCGAGAATCGAACTCAGGTGTCTTTATCGCTCAACCCAGGTGTATACAATGGGGCATCGTATACTTATGCTTGTCGGCTTCTAATTACAGCTTTATTCTATGACAGTAATGACAATACCTACGCTGTTGGATTAACTGCAAATTCTGTCAGTTTTACCAAACTTTGTGAATTAAAAATTGGCAAATCTATGACTGTTCAATCAACAGCGGAATGCGGTTATTTCAACAAAAAATTCCGTTCAAGTAATGAAAATTTGGTCAATTCAACTGAATTTGGTCAACTTTAGGATAACAGCACGAGATTGTTGATTTACCAGAGCCATGTTTTTCTGTGTAGGGGTTAGAAAATCTAAAAGAGGTAACTCAAAAATCTTAATTTTTGAAGATCTACTATATGTTAAGAAAATCATCTACTTCCTGCTTTTAGAACTGTATAACCCATTGATTAGTAGCTTTCATTCCCCTCAAGAGAGACTTGCTAAAAACGGAAGATATCTTCGAGTCATGGATAAACGATGATGCGCTCTTGTCATTTTCTGAATACATACAGTTGCCTTTATTTAAACGCTTTTTCGGTGTTGGCGTTAAATTTTTTTAGGTGTATTTTTTTTTCATCAAATGAAAGGTTTTACTATTTTGTTGTTCAAATCTTAATAATGAGTAATAAAGTTAAGAAATTAAAAAAATCAAATTAAAAAAAAAACTCTCATATATTTATAGTCCTCACATCATGTATTGTTCTCATGCACATATGCATACCTACAATATTTTTGCGCTAAATATAGTCGCGGAGGCAAGAAAAAGTCGCCTTAATACCACAAAATGCGAACACGGCACTTCGCAACAGCAAAATATTTTCAAAAAAAATTTTTAAATTAGCTTTGTTTTCCATGGAAAATGCCGCAACACATAATTTTGCTGCTATGAATAGGTAAGTAGGTAGATTTGTTTGTAGGTGAAAGATGTTTTGCCGATGATTTCGAAATTTATTTTTAACGCGTGAAATAATTTTGCAATTTTTAAAAGTTAGCTGACAAATTTTTTGTTTAAACGATGAAAGTAGTGAGAAAATTCTTTCTACTTAAAGCTTCTAAGACAACAACAAAATTTGCAAATAATTTTTTTTTCATTTTTTTTTATTTCTAAGGATAATCACCTTGAATTATAAGAATGCCCAATTTGTCGATTCATTAGATCATATAATATATCGGCGGTTAAGCCGAAGATTTTTCAATTACACGTTTTTAAACAAAATTCCTTAGAATTTTACTCAAAAACGACCTACATACCTCAGATGAAAATGTTTTCAATTTTCTTTCAGATAAGGCATTTTTTTAAATCAATTTGAACAAGGAGTTCTTGAACCAAATTCGAAAATGGAGATTTCCTTAAATTTATTTTTGAGTGACGAAAAAATTAAAAATTAATTTTTATTCATTATTCGAAAAAATTTGAGTGATGAGTGACCGCCTAACTTTCTTCAAAAAAATCAAAGTGATGAATAACAATTTATTTTTATTTCAAGCGATTCTTGAATAAAATAAATTGTTATTCATCACTCAAACTTTTTTAAATAAAAATAGGCGATCACTCAAAATTTTTAAAATAATAAATAATTTTTTATTTGAATAATTTTTTATTCAAAATGGCCCAACCCTGCTATTTATGTAGGGCGATTTTTGAAATACGGTGAGACGTTACGTGAAGTTTTGCCATGGGCTGTGGGTTTAGATGTGGTTGACTTCGCTTCTCAAGCCTACGTAGAGTTGGACGTTAGTTGAGCTTGGATACCTAGGCAAGGGGTCAGGATACTAACCGCAATACTTTTAAGCACACCACTGACTTTTACAAACTTTATTTTCAAGAGCACAAAAACTTTACTCTTAGCGAACAAAAGAAAGGGCGATCGTCTTGCACCTCTGCCTTTTCCAGCTCCTGGTCTAATATTATCTGAGAGGTGTGTACTGGGTAGAAGATAGAGCTAGATAAGATATGGCAAATACTTTCACTGTTTAACAACAAAAGGAAAGTTAAAAACGAACTCTTATCAGATTTATTGCTTTGATGTTTTCATTTCATATATTTGAACAAAATTTTGTCTTATACCCACCCAACCAAAATAGTGCCCGATTGGGTGTCAACTTAGCAAAAAAAAAAATGCGAAAATAATTTACATATGCACAGCTACGTAATTATTGCCGGTATTTGTTTAAAAATGCTAGGTTGTGCCGGTTTGTTGATAAGCTCACCTAAACTACTAACACAAACAAGGTAAACAAGTTATCAGTAGAAGAATTCGGATGTCATTTAAAATCAGAAGGAAGAGTCATTCAGAGAACACCTATGTATGGTAAAAACTAAAAATGAGTACCGGAGCGCATACAACGATGAGAGAAAAATAGTAACAAAAGAGAAATAAAACTATGTCAGCTGTCACATTTGACATTTGACCCCCGCTAAAAAGTTATTGAGTGTCAGAAGCTGTCAAATGAGTGAAACAAATTTCAGGGTGGCAAAATGAAAAATCTTCAAAGGACAAAAAAAATATAAAAATACTGAAAAACACAAAGATTTAAAATAAAGATTTACCTACTATCTATAACTATAAACTTTTTTATACATGTGTGTATCGCACGAAAAAAACATAAATATAAATCATGTCAATGACGTCTAAACATAAATGTTTTTTAAAATAGAAAACAAAATAGAACGCTTCAGCGCACAAAATGTATAGCGCAGCGATAATTGCACGCTCACACAAAACTAAAGAACAGATTGAATGAATTTAGACAAAATATAAAATTTAAATTTAGAAAAGAAATAAATAAATTGCAGTACACATACGTACGTATGTGTGTGTATATGGGCATATTAAGGCAGTGAAGACATCAACATTTTCGAAGTGGGGGTTTGCATATAAAAATCTACATATATCTATTAAAATGTTTAAAAATAATGATAACCGTTTTCTCAGGTAAACTTTAAAAACTACTCGGTCCGACAAAAAAAAATATTGTTTAAAAAAAGGCTTGATAGATAAACCATAAAGTCCACATGAAAAATCTATAGTTCTTGAAAACCTCCAGATAGTTGTCTAGTCAGTCAAACAACGAACGACATCATTTTAGATTTTTCATTCAACAAAGCAATTAGGGCTCAAGTGCTGGTTTCCTCAACTATTTTTGTACCCAACGTACTAGTACTAGTAAAAGGGTATTATAATTTTGTCCACATAACGGTACTACGTAACGGCACAAAATAATCTAGATAGATATAGAGTTCCATATGTATATATATGACAGTTCTTAGGTTGGAAAAATAAAAATCATTATGGCATAACTTTTAAACTGTTACAATAGAACGATGAAATTTGCTACAAAGCATACTAGTATCGTTGGGAGTATACCTGATGAAATTGGATAAAATCGCCCTCCAACCACGCCCACTTTCTATATCGAAAACTTCGAAAATCACCTAAATTGACATAATTCGGTAACGGAAATGGCTTAACTGATATAGTTTGGTAGGATTAATCCCCTAGTCATTCTATTATAATTTTTTGATAAATTTTTAAAAGTAGGCGTGGCACCGCCCACTTTTCAGGGAGGCATATTTGAAAACTTCAAGGTTCATAACTTTTAAACTGATTACGGTAGAACGATGAAATTTGGTACAAGGTATACATAATAGGGAGTATACCTGATGTAATTGGACGAAATCGCTTCCCAACCACGCCCACTTCCGAAATGGAAATTTTCGAAAATCATATGAAAACTACCGCTGGGTATTAAATGTTCGGTTTACCCGAAATTAGACTTCCTTACTTGTTTTATTTTATAAAAATGTGTATGTATAATCTAATGATTTTTCTCGCTTAAGTCCTTTTGGCACTGGGCTCGGCATAATACAACTTATTTGAAATAAAAGAAACATCTGAAATAAAATAAACATCTTTTTCAAATAAAATGGATTTTTGAATCTGTGATCAAGCATAACGCATTCTTGAAATGAGTACCAAGTTCGGAATAACTAGGATTTACATTGCAGTTAAGGGTCCCAATTTGTTTGAAACGCTATATTTCTGCAGTGTTTCTCGAGTCCTCGTCCAACGTTAAAGATTAGAGAATGAACTAGCTCTATAATCAACCTCCAATCGAAATCTAACTTCAGTGTTTGTTGGGAAGGATATTTCCAACCGTAATGAGTATAGTCTAAAAGGCATATATGGGTTAACAAAAATCTTTCTTTTATTCAATGGCTTTGAGAGGTCTTAAACTAACCCCCCCCCCCCCCTTTAGTTACGCCACTGCATTCAGCAAAAAAGAGCGAATGCGCACCCATCAATTTAAAGAGAAGAGACAGGAAATCGTGTTTAACAATGCGCCATGCAGGCGACAAATATTGAAGGTCAACTAAGGTCGCACTTTCTGGCGCTTTCAATTTGTTTTAGAAGAAATGCGTATCGATAAACTCAGATAAAATATTTTAAAAAAATTTGGTTGATGCAATTTTTTATTGAATTTCGTAGCTATGTTAAGCTGCAAATTGATTATAATGCTTACAGTCAAGGCGCGGCTTTGCGGTAAGCCGATTCGCTATTTATAAGACAAAACAAAAGGCTACAAGCGCCAGGTGTGCCGATAAGGGGACAGTGGGCAGGGTATGTGCAATGCGACGATTTTATTTTTACAGGTGCAACACAAATTTACAAAATAAATAAAGATCAACGAAAACGAAATTGACAAAGGTGCGAAAATACAAATGATAAGGAAAAGGGAAAATAAAAACTGAAAAAAACGATGATATAATTTGATACCAAAGAAAATAACAATAAAAAATTTAAAGAAGAATGAACGATGATTGATAAGAAACGCTTTAGCGCTGCTATGGGCGCGTAAATTGTGGAGAGCTTCAATTCGGAATTTGTTAGGCAAGCAAATGAGCTTTTATTATAACTCCGGAACAGCAGCAGATCATTTTTATGTTTATTTATTCAAGTTTTTTTTTTTTCATTTGTTTTATAAACAATCGCTCATGTTTCATTATTGCTAACTATATTTTCTTATGCTTAGCATACTTATTTGTTTAACTGTTTTTAAACTTTTTTCAAAAATTTTGTGCAAAATATTTTTTTGCGAATTTTTTTTTCTATTTCATATTTTTTTGCATTTTTGTTATTATTTAAAGCTTGAAACGTGCGTGCGTTAATTTTTATCAATTTTATTTTTATCCTTTTTTGTCTTTTGCTTTTTTTTTTGCCAAGCTCTCGAAAACTTACTGCTCATTTTGTTTAATTTGTGGTTGTTGTTGTTATTAAATAAAACAAATTAATTTTTCTTTTATTAAACAAAGAAAAACACTTAAATTTAGCACTTTTTTTCTTTTAAATGGCACTGTGTTCTTGATTGGCTTGCTTTTGCCCAACTGACTGACAATCTACACTGTGCGTCTGCCTTTATGATCCGTTTTTAACTGAGTCTCTTTTCAACGCTTTTAGTAGGCGCTTTTTTTTTGCTTTCTGAGAAGCGTTGTTGTTCCGTTCACGAGCTGCGAGAAACTGATTTTTGGTTATGCCGTTTCGTAGCACCAAAGCATGTTTAGGCAGCTCGCACATCATCTACACATGCGACGACCGACCCCCCTTTTAATATATGTACATAAACTAATTGTATGTGGTTTTGTAATTTTATCGTTGTGTTGGTATTTTTTGTGTGCTATTCTTGCTTATTGATGATTCGAATGCTTGTCTTGTTCTTCTTCTTTTTGCGCCGCTAAGTGGGGGGATTTATTACGATTTATATTTTCTTTGCTCACTGTAAGCCCCCACGCATACGTCGGTATGTATGTGGCACTGTTAGGCGCTGTTAAGTGAGGGAATAGATGTGTTGGTGCATAATACAGCTGTTCCCCGTGGTGGCACCGAACCACCCAATTATGCACTCTACCTACTAAGAGTAAATATCAAGAGATGGAAGGAAGAGCTTTGAGAAATATTTTAAAAACTTAAGATACCTTCTTAAAGAGCACCTTAAAGAGTAATTGTTATAAACACTGAAAAAAATTTTAATTTACAGTTGTCAGATATTAAATTTTATTTTAATAAAACTTTTTTACTAATATAATGACTTATATTAAATTTAAAATTCGCAATATCATGTCAATTGCCACAACAGATGATTTCCAACACTTGAAATTTTCCCTTGAAAAAAAAATTTTGCAAAATAATATAAAATTCCTAGGGAGAAAAATTCCGGGAGAATATTTATAATTGCCCTGATTATGTCCTAATTTTTTTTTAGGTTAGGTACTTGATGTTTTCTAATTTAATTTTATTTTACTTTGTTTTATTTTTTTTTTTTTTTATTATTATCTCAATTTTATTTAATTAATTTTTAATTCTATTTTATTTTGTTTTATTTTATTTTATTTTATTTTATTTTTTTTTTATTTTTTTTTTTTTATTTTTTTTTTTATTTTTTTTTTTATTTTATTTTATTTTATTTTATTTTATTTTATTTTATTTTATTTTATTTTATTTTATTTTATTTTATTTTATTTTATTTTATTTTATTTTATTTTATTTTATTTTATTTTATTTTTTTATTTTATTTAATTTTTTTCTATTTTATTTATTTTTTTCTATTTTATTTTTTTTTTTATTTTATTTTATTTTTTTTTATTTATTTTATTTTATTTTATTTTATTTTATTTTATTTTATTTTATTTTATTTTACTTTATTTTATTTTATTTTATTTTATTTTATTTTATTTTATTTTATTTTATTTTATTCTATTTTTTTTATTTTATTTTATTTTATTTTATTTTATTTTATTTTATTTTATTTTATTTTATTTTATTTTATTTTATTTTATTTTATTTTATTTTATTTTATTTTATTTTATTTTACTTTATTTTATTTTATTTTATTTTATTTTATTTTATTTTATTTTATTTTATTTTATTTTATTTTATTCTATTTTATTTTGTTTTCTTTTATTTTATTTTATTTTATTTTACTTTATTTTTTTCTTTTTACATTATTTTATATTATTTTTTTTTTTTTTGTTTTTATTTTACTTTATTTGATTTTATATTATTTTTTTATTATTATTTTTATTTAATTTTTTTTTATTTTCTTAAGTTTCAATTTAATATATTTTACATTGTTTTTATTTTTTATTTAATTTATTTGAATAAAATTTTTTTCTATATTTTAATTTCATTTTGTTTTTTCTTAATTTCTTTTTATTTGTTTTTTGTTGTTTGTTTTTTATTTTATTATTTTAAATAACTTTTTATTTTTATTTTCTTTCATGTTTTATTTATTTTTTTTATCTTACGTTATTTTATTTGATTTTTTATGTTTCGAGCTAATACCCTTTCACAATTGAACAATCTCATCAGCTTAATGAAAATCTATTACAAATTTAAATAGAACTCGCCGCACAGCTGATCAATTTCGCTTGTCCTGCCACAAGCAAATGCGCATGTCCACGTTGTAGCCACCCACAACAATGAGTGCAACAACAAAAGCAGCATCAAAACAAACCAACTAAAGAAAGAAACTTAAAAATAAAAAAATAAATAGAAATAAAAAAAGTGTGTAAAACAATTGAAGAACACCATGCAATTCGCTGGTAACGCCTGTGTCCACCAGCAGCCATACAGTCACGTGTAAATTTAAGAACTTATAGCCGGTTCCGCATTTTAAAAGCAAAGCAGCAGTCAAGCATTTTACATTATAACAACAAACTGGAACAAAACTTAGAAAAGGGGGTGTGTGGCACGCAGTGGTAGTGGCATGTTGCGCGTTGGGTGCACAGCGAAGCGCATGAAAGCTACTACAATCGTTACTCAGTGTTGCATATTCGCCTCGCCGTTGCTTCAGTTCAACGCTAGCTTTGCTCACAAACGGTCGGGTTTTGAAAAATACCAAAGTGAATTTGCGGTATAAAAATGTGTTTCTACAGTGGAGCGGGTGCTCGCGCCTAAAAGTAGATAAAGCAAGGATATAATACAAGGTCTGCTGTGTATGTGTGAGTGCGAAGGTGCCGTAACACATACGCTAAAACACGTGAGTGAGTGCTGTATTTGTGTTTGTTGAGTGTGAGAACGAGGGTTAAGTTCACACAACAAAAAGGAGCGCATTTAGATTTTTTTGCGTTGAAGGAAAAATAGCAAATATATGTGGAAAAATAACGAAAATTCATGGAATTTGTGTAAAACTTAGGAGTTTTTAGGTATTTCTAAGCAAAGAAAGTGAGAAATAGTTTTTAAAGAAAGAATTGTTTACAAAAGTTGATGTGCATAAAATTTAAGCTAAAAAGCTAAGCATAAAAATGTGTGTGGAATTGATTTAATAAATCGTGTGATTTAAGTGGAAGTGAACGGTACTTGAAAAAGTACGAAATTTCCATTTTTAAAATTAAATAAAATTGAAGTGAAATCGAATTTATTTACAAAAAGCAATCAGCAAATACCTATCTACTCGCGTCAAGGTCTTTTTAAAATTGCCCAAATTGCAAATTCCAAGAAGCAACAACAACTACAACAAGAACAACGATAATTCAAGGCAAGCAAACTAATCTGCCATTCTTCCTGCAAACAAAACCCCATAACACCCGCCACGACACGCCCTCTAGCCGACAGTGCGTTCATTGTGCGTCGTTTCGTTTACGAAAAGTTAACACAGTGGAAGTTAATTGACCTTCAACTGTAACTGCATTAGAAGAACAAGCAGACGAATTCGTGACACAGTTAGATTTGTTATATGAAAAATAATAGAAAACACAATCAACTCAAACTTCAAGTCTTCAAGCGCCCACCTTTATCAAACACTCCCTCGATTATGTACAACAAAAGTAACTATGGAAAATTCACCATCAAATTCAATTGAAAAACAAATTGATAATTTCCTAGAACATTTCAAACGTAGCGCCTCTAAGGCAATGGAAGCTGATTGGTGTGGTGGCAGCGGTGGTTCGGGGTCTGGTAGCGGTGGCAGTAATGCGTCTAACAGTTTGACGGCTGGTTTAGGTTTAAGCGTTGGCGCTGGTGCAGTTGCTGATGGTTTGTGCAGTAGCCTTTTTAGTGGTGTTGCTGCTACAAATGGTAGCGCTGTCAATCAATCACCAATAAATCAAGCACAGCAGCAACAACAACCAATGCCGCATCCACTTTTGCAACGCACAAAAAGTCGTTCCAGTTGTTTGGATATTTCCGACTTATCAGGTTAGTTTTTTTTTGTATTTTGTGTAAATGTGTGTGTGAACTAAGTTTAAGTTAAGTTAAACCAAAATTAATTAATTAAATACGATGATACTAAATCTGTGTGCACCTAATCCTTTAAAACTTAATTATGAGTCTCAATCTTTCGATACCGCATTCCAAAAAAATACTTAAAAGAATCACACAATAAGAAATGATGAAAAAAAAATTATATAAAAAAAAATAATTATTCTAATGTATAAAATAACACAACAAAACTGAAGATTTTGAAAATCCCCCCTGGTTTTTTAACGGTTTCTGAAGCTTTTGTGTGTGGTGAATCCGAATCTGAAGTTAGCTTTTTAGGGACACCATAGGTTTTCTCTCCAAAGGGTAGTATGTTTATAAATCGGTAGTTGTAAAAAAAAATTTAAAATAATTTAACAATTTTTCTGTGGTCAAGGAACCATAATTTAATTTGGTTTTTATGTATGGCAGCACACAGATGTTCCATAGTGCAAATAATTGGGGTACAATAAGAAAAAAAAAAAAAAAAACTTTACCACTACCGATCTCTGAACAAACTACCTCCAGAGAGAAAACCCAGGGTAACTTGAATATTCTGACTTCAGGTTCGGCCTCAGCACATCTAAAAGCCGTGTCACGGTGCATCACAGCTGATATCTTCTGAACGACTTGGTCGTTTTTTATACAATTCTGTATGTCATAGATTATTAGAAATCTGTCTCCAAAATCGAAGACAGTCTCTGCAGATCATGACCAGTTTGTACCTCTTTCTTCTTATCTTATCGTTCCCACGATGTTGCAGTCTAGAGTAAAATTATAGTTACTTAGAAAATATATAAATACCCCCCTTGCGAACCTTTTTGAAGAGCTGGGAACGCCCTTGCTCGCATATACGATATTCTACCCTTCAATATGCTGTAACTTATTAGCTTTTAAACATTCGGATTCAGAATCTCATTCGTATAAGAGTTGTTTATCCTACATTGTTCGGAGCTTGTATCCCTAAAAAAACGAAAAAGACGACAAAAACCTCCCATAAGCATTTGATATAAAAATTTAATTCAAATCCCTACAGGGCACTAAAATACTCAACGCTAGTTAAGGGCGTGTAATAATCTCAAAGGATATCGGAAGCACCATAAAGACGATTGTCTTCGCTAAGCGTCAAAGCCGCAATGTCAGCAATATTTGCTTATACATTCTTACTAATTTGTATCATTTTTTTCTTTTTTGTATGCCGTTTCTTTTTGTACATTTCCCCCATTTTACTTTGTATGTCACTCGAAACCGTCAAGTAGACGCCAAGCACCCAACGCCCAAAGTCCGACAAAAAAATATCTTAAGTGACTGCTGAGCAAAGCATTAACGTCGCTCATCACGCCTTGTGGGTGGTTTGTAGTATTGATTTTTTGTAAAACAATAATAACGGGCAGTGGCAACTTGAAGTTAATGCAAATTGGCAAAAAAAAAAAATCATATAAAAGAGTTAACGAAGACACTACAAGAAGGAGTGTTCAAGGATATATGTATACAAACGTACGAGCATATTAAAAGAAGGGCAATTGCGTGCCGGTCTATGTAAAAGAAGAAGTAGAATGTAGCAAAGTCAAGTCATTGACAACGAGTTATTGGCCTTTAGTAGCTGTAATTAGGAGTGTTTTGCAAAGGTTTTGTTTAAAGCTATTTAGCTGTTATGAGGGCTGTAGCTCATAATTTTCTTCTAGATAATTATCTTTACATGCGACTATGTATATGAGCTTCAATCTTTTGGAATAAAGTTGCAAAACTATTACTGCTCGTAGCGCCCTTCAGAATTGATAATGCTTTAGACCAGGGGCGGATCCACGGGGGTGGTTTTGAGGTTCAAACCTCACTCCTTCCTTCGGGATCCGAAAATTCATATTTTTCACAATAATTCACATCAAAAAATATATTAAAAATTACACAAAATTTTTTTTTATAAACTACGTAAAGAAGAGTAGAAAAGAATGTCCCCAAAATTGAAGAAAATCCTTGAAATTGCAATTTGCCGTCGATGTGTGAGCCTCGAAAAAGTACCTCAAAAATTTTTTTTACACTCTAAATTCTTACATCGCTAGCAGAGGCATTGTAGACAGAAATTCAGTAATAGGAGCAATATATGGCCCCTTACTCAATAATTTGAAGATGTGTTGGAAATTCTGAGTACCTATTCAGTTTTTCTGTGCTTTGAACGAGTGCACCTTTACAGCTCGCCGGCAAAAGATTACGACTACTGCCGATACACATATGCAAAGAGATTGAAAAATGTCATAAAAAGATGCGTCATTTTCTTTTTTACTTTTATTGGTTGACATGGTTTATTTGCACTTTGAGGGGTGTTTTGGCATTTTTGGTTGCAGGGTCGACATGGCGTATGAGTAAAAACATTTGCTTGTTGGAAATGCAATTAAAAAATCAGACATTCACATTTGCGCTTCATTTGCTCGTTTATTGTACGCTTTAGTGCTTTTAACTGCAATCTGGAAGACACTTTAGTAGTTTTATTACTGCACTTGCTACATTTTCTTTGGAGATCATTGTGAGTTAGGGTAGGTCTTTTTTTATTTTTGATATAATATGATCTTTTATACTATTGGTGTTTCCTCCACCTGCTCATATTTGACAATGGTAAAGTAATGGTAATAAAAGTTTTGTTACTCAGCGATTCTAAAAGTGGAATGCTGCATTTAACCTAGCCCCATTCAAATGTCAAACCTCATGTTGTAAGAAAATGCATTAATTCTTGACCTTTTTTCGTACTCTTGTATGTTTTGTATACAAACATTTTATGTGCTTATGTTGGCGACTTCGTAACTGCATTTCGATGGCGCTCTTGCAATTCAGCACTCGTTTATGGTTTTTTACTGATTAAGTAGTTTGTTGCGGCGTTTTCTTTTGTTTTCGGTTTTCACATACATAGTTTTTTCATCATATTTTCTTGATTCTCTTGCCATCTGCTTCTATGCTTGATTTGCCTTAGTCGCTCCTCTATCGGTGCTATCACTACCTCTTCGTCGCATTTCACTTCACTTGCAATCATAGTAAACAATTTTTCCTCTTTCCACTTGTTGTGGGCGATTTTTGTAGAACAGCACACGTTAGCATATTACAAGAGCTTTCAAATGTTTCCGTTTTGGTTTGTTGAACGCCAGACTTTAACGGTACGAATATTTACATCGAATGTTGTGGATACATATTCTTCTACATATTTATGTTGATATACAAATATACTCACTAACAATAATTTTCTGTTTCTTCATTTGATTTTTCTTTACCGTCGTCTCTCAGCTATAAATGTCCCATTTTGATATTTTCTTTGAAGTGCAATGCTTTCAAAGCTTCAACAAAACGACCTTGAATATTCTCAACAAAATGTGTTAAGAATCAAATGCATTTTCAAACAAAATGCTCTCAGGCAAAATGTTTATACAAAGTCAATCAAGTAGAATTCTATGACAGTGCCTTAGTAAAACCTAAGTATAAAGTTTTTCAGTGAAATCACATAAATTTGTATTTAATTAATGTACAAAAGAAGGCTTGCAGTCGGCGTGGGAACAAAGAGCTCAAGCAAATAGAAAAAAAAATTTTATAAAAAAGACCTTGAAAACTTGGATCTATTAAGTAGAAAAGGATATTAAATAACACAATGTTCCTTAGTGACCTAAAGCTTCAAGAGAGTGTTACCGATGTAGATAGTCCTTTGGCGAACATGGATCCAGTACGCTATGGAACAAGCTTCTTCTCTCCCGACTGCCTCGTATTGTTTGATCCGGGTTTACTTTCGGGTCGTGAATTTTAGATGGCAACGCTGGGTGGCAACCCTGTCTGGAAATATTTCCGTTTTCATTAGATACAGACATTGGGATATCTTGCTCAATAAAAAAATTTCTTGCTCAAAATTTAAATAAAAATTTAAATAGGTGCAACCTTGTAGAGCGCTTCAAGTGGTAATACCCAAATATAAAGTGTTAGAATGAAGCATACTATCAATATGCAATATTGTATTCAAATACCTCCAGCCGTTTCCGAGATTTTCGTCAATATACCAAATATTTATGCCTACTGCCATATCTGATGGATGAAAGACGTGACAACATTTTTTATTTCTCGAACAATTTTTATCTTCTAGGTATTCAAATTTCACTCTTCGTAAAAAGATTGAATCGTCGCCTAAGAAGTTAACTTCAAATATGTTGGGCGACTTAAAGTGAGGTTAAGACGATCATAATTCCGGACAACTATTTTTTTTCCTAAGGCCACTGTGATATAAATCGATCGAAGCAATCGAATATCTAGCACCCATCCTAAAGGCGGCCTACCTTGAGAACCCCGCTTTACTCTAGCGTTTCTACGATATGAATATTATAATAGATCAAATTCTTACATATCCAGTTTTGAACCTGACAACCATTTTATACCATTTATTTGGAGAGTTCCTATAAGATAAAAACCACTTCGAATCCGCTTTTAAACATATTTAGTCATATAGCACCGCTTTGTTTTTGGTCCCATCCTGTCGAAACAGTATGTTTTCTAAGATTGCATTTAGTGGACCTGTAGAATGATACGTGAAAGAATGTGTCGTCTGAGAGGCTCATAGGGGCTGGGACAACAATAAAATGCAGAATCCCAAAAAGTTATCCTAACCTACTCAACGAAATAGAGATTTTATTATTCGGAAATGAGGAAATTGCTAAATTTTATAAACACCCCACCGATTCGATGATGACCTCACTTTCGACACATAAAAACGTATCCGCCAGATCTAGAAGAAAACCAACAAGTCAATGTATACTATTGCTGAATATAATTTCACACCTGAGAAGCGGCAACAGCAAACCATATCAGCCATGTGGCCAACCAAACTCAAATAGTAG
>CAXKVI010000004.1:119883860-119920125 GCA_964058755.1 Campiglossa producta
AGCATAGCTGCAGAAAGTTTACAGAGATGATAAATTCATGTTAACAGTATTAATACACAGTTCTTTAACTAATATACATACAATTTTTTATTAACAGTAATTTAATAACATAACAGCATAACAGTTGTTTACACAGTCAACCACATAACCACACAAATGTTTGCATAAAACTTATAACATTTAACAACAATTTCTTCTGAATGCCGGCATCTGTAATGTAAGAGAGCATGTGAGAGAATTTCTGAACATAAAAGGGAGGGTGGAGAAGAGCGTGCTCGCATTAAACGACAAAAATGTATTTACTGCATTTTAGTTGAGCGTCGCTAGAATCTTCATACGCAAAGTGTATCTCGTGGTTGTGATATCAAAAAATATTTCCTCAAATTTATTATTTTTATAAGTGAAAATATTGACCTAAAAAGTGGTCCAATATATTTAGTGCACTGCCGAAAAAATAATAGAAATGAAATTGCCAATTAAGCGAGTGTGAATATACAAAAACAAAACAACCTAAGTGAAAACGGAAGTTCCTATTGAAAACACATATAGTATGTATGTATGCACCACAATTGTTCCTCAACAAATTCGTAATCAGTGAACGCGACAGTGAATGAGAAAAATGTATTTTTTCTGAGTAAGTGGCCAGCGATGTTTTGATGAAAAATTCTATACGCCTCCATTCCTGCATTTATTGAATGATTTTTTTGTGAAAATTAATCTAATCACTGAAACAAAAACATATTAGAAATCTGCTGTGCTGAGTTCGATAGCAGGAAAATTGAATTAGCAGAAACCACTTGAAATTAAAGTGATTATTTGTGTGTGTGTTTATCTCGTTATTGATTTTGTCTGATTCTGCTGGGTTCAAGAGAGCACAAACATGAATGTGCATTTGTTTGAATGATGTTATCCCGGGGTGAAACAATATGGTGGATGAAATTTGGAAATAATTTTGCTACTAATCCCTAAAAAGAGTGGCTAATTGATCACCACTACACCCTTGTGGATATGCACTTTTTGGGATAAGCCAATTTTAACTTTTGTAGCATACTTATAGGAGTAGGCACATAAGACCGTACATATTGATCTCTTCATAGGACATGCTCAAACAAATGTAAACAACCCGAGATTCATTAGTTCCAAGGGAGTATGGACCTAAAAAAGTTCTGAGCATTTCCTGTTATTAAGAGACCAATTGGCCCCTTTTAGGTAAGATTTAAGTGGGAGCCGCAGAGGCACACTTAGACCAGTTTTAAAGGGCCGTTGTTATACCACCTTCACTAGGAAAGTCAGTCCCGGGACTCTCCAAATAGCTGTATTCCGGGACGGACACTTCTAAACCGACACCGTTACTCCTCCTCGAACCGTTTGGATGACTTGATGAAGGGCAACAAGTCTTTCATGTCCAGCTCCGCAATCTGACATAGGCTATCCAGGAAAAGAACTCTCAAAAAGCACATTCTCGCGCCGCTTAAAGCCTGGCAGTTGCAGATGAGGTGCTCCACCATTTCCTCCTCCTCATCATCTTTACAACTCCTACGGCATCGTCGAAAGGGCATACTTAGCCTTGCCTTCCAATAAGGCAGTTCGCGGTTAATACCCCCATTAATAAGGGAATTTCCCTACTTTTAAGGGTGTACATGTGTTTATATCTTTTAAGATGCCATTTTGGCCAGCTTTGTTTGCATATCCGACACCCTGGGGATTGTTTCCACCTTTAGTTGGCTTGACGGAATGTGTACTCCTTCAGCATTAGTTTTCATGTGGCAAATGGCATACCTAAGCGTTCTTTATCCCGAATAACCTCCTTGGTCGTGCCTTGCCTCGCAAGTTCGTCTGCTCTACAGTTTCCTTCAATGTCCCTGTGTCCCGGGAGCCATATGAGGTTCACGCGGTTCTGTTGGACCATCTCTTGAAGAGATCGACGACAGTTGAGCGTCAGTTCAGAGTTAAACGAGTAAGAGCCAAGGGATTTGATGGGCGCTTGGCTGTCGCTGGAGATAACGATATCCTGTCCGATAGTGCGTTTACCATTCCAAGCCGCGGCGTCCCTGATTGCTGCAACTTCAGCTTGGAAAACGCTACAATGGTCAGGTAGTCTAAAGGAGCGCTCAATATCCTGATCCCAAAAGGTTAGAGTCGGATATATCCCCTTTGATCACCAAGCATACGGTCGGAAAAATTGTATTACAACACCTATAAGTATGCCAGACAAATTAAAATTGAGTTATACGAACTATACATATAAGAGTCAGAGCATCTGCTAGTTTCCTATGAAATCAAATAATGTAATTCAGTATCGACAGTCAATAGGTATGGGCAAAGATAATAGACCCCTAAAAGATAGGCGACCATTAATAGCCGATTTATCAACAGGTTAGATTTAGTTCAATGAGTCCTTAAATATCTACCCGGGCGTGGTGTTGTAGAAGTAACGATATATTTCCCTGCTTAATAAATCATAAATCTCTTCTAACCGAAGCCCTAGCATTGAAGGACAGCAACAGTGTTACTTATCTGCCTTATCTCTAGATACTGACTTCCAGCGTTTCAAAGAGCATCGAAATTAAGCATGCCTTGGGTTTTGTTGTGGTGGACAGTAAGAAACTTGATACCCTCGTAGTAGATATCTAAAACCCGGATTAGATGGGGAGATAACTATTTGCATTGGAGGACAGGTCATCAACGAAAGAGCCCGTTGCACTAAGGATGTTGGTTGTCCACTTATTAATACATGGGTATAATAAGAGGACAGAATTCTCATAATGTCTTGAACACAGCGAGAGGAGAGAAAACGTTCGATACCACTCACCTTTTTTAGCTGAGGGAAGAAAAGTTTGATATTGGTAATGGAAGATGGAAGCATAGCTGTGGAGATAACTGGCACTACCCTCTCAGGCATCTTTTGATTTCACCCTTGACACCGCATATTCATATTTATGTAATTAGCTCAGTAGAGCCGTATAACCTCAATTCCGCCCCGTTAAAGTTCGAGAACTAATATATTGCACATCTTGTCGAAGAAAAAAAGCTCTTCAAACAAAATTGCTTCTCTTAAAGGGCATTAATAGCAGCATTTAACGCACATTTTTGTAGCCTTCCGGTTGGCAGCTCATTGTTGGTAATTCAAAAAACTGTCTTGGGCGTAGGCACAGTGGCGTCTAAGTGACTCAAGCAACTCATACGCACTGTCAAGCAAAATAATATACAAACGAAGCCCAAAATCGGCTTATTTGTCTGTGACTTGCATACAAAACAGACACAAAACCCTTACGAACATGTTTGCTTTCTTTGAATGCAAACGCAAAAAGTAGTAGATAAATATACCTAGTTGTTTCAGAATCCGTAACAGAAAGTTCTATGTTTCAAACTCTTTATGATGAGTATAGTAATGGAAGCTAATATCCATTTTTTAACTCCACGAATTAGTGGAAGATTATACTATTTCAAAATACTTTTTTTTAAAACGCACCATCATAGGTTTTTTTGCAATAGCGATCTGTTTCAAAGCTAAAAATATATTGGGGTTATCATGCAATCCGATCCGAAAGAAATTTCCTTCGAATTTGAAAACAAATGTATGTGATTTGACAGGTTTCGAATCGCATTTCCTTTCGGATCGGATTACATGATAAGGCCCATTGATTTTCTTCGAGATAGGGAGTTTTTTAAACTCTTTCGGAGATATGCCCAGCGTACTAGTACTAGTGCAAGGTTATTACACGTAACGGTACTACGTAACGGCACAAAACAATCGAGATAGATATAGAGTTCCATATATAAAAGTTATTAGGTTGAAAAGAGGAGGCGAAATCGGATGATAACCACGCCCCCTTTTTCGATATCGAAAATTTGGAAAATCACATAAATTGACATAATTCGTTAAAGGAAATGGCTAAAATTATATAATTTGGCAGGATGAACCTCTAGCCATGCTATCATGATTTTTTGATACACTTTTTAAAGTGGGCGGCATTTTTGGGAGGTATTTTTGAAAACTCGACTGGTCATAACTGTAAAACTGATTATAGTAGAATGATGACATTTGGCAGGTTTCATAGTGGTATAGGAAATATTCCTAATGAAACTGGTAGAAATCGCTGGGTGTTTAATGTTCGATTCCGAACTTAGACTTCCTTACTTGTTAAAAAAATTGTTTAGAATAGAGAGTTATTGAATAATATTGTCAATGGGGTGATCTTCCACTCAGACGTCGAAATCAAATTTTTTATTTTTGCATTCAATAAATATACTATAAATTTGGAGGTTTACGCAGTTTAATAGATATGTAAATGTAGGAAACAAATTTCCGTGAATTTATTAGATTCCAGGAAAAACGCGTACCTATTCCCCTTTCCTACCCTATCTTTACAATACTCGTTAGGCTATAACTAGTTCCTTTAGATCTCAGGGAGTGTAGCCACACTCACAACTAGGTATACAATGAAACTAAAACTTACTTTTTTTAAATAAATGTAGAATGCGTTGGCTCCATATTTTGCAGGTGTTTTATAGTTGATTTTTTTTTATTTTTATATTTAATTTTAATTAATTTTTTATAATTGGCTTTTGTTTTGGTTTGACCATATTATAAAACAATTGCAAACTTCATTGGCACAATTGCCGCAAAAATTTGTAATGACATTTAATCAGTTATATTGGTGACTTTGAACGGTACGCAAGGTTGCAATTTCGCACTTTTGCTATCAAACCAACTTATTTGAAGTTAAATATTAAAAAAAAGCTGGAAAACAACATCAAGTGCATAATTCTGTGCAGATATTTCTCTAATAATACTTTCCTTTTGATATTCAACTAAAAATTTTGTTTACAAAAGAAGTCGTAAAAATTATATATCAATGGATCAAACTGACAAGTGTGAGGGGAGTTTGGCGAAGCCCTCGAAAATGGGCAAACAAAGTCGGATAGTTGTTCAAAAACTAAAGAATTTCAATGCATTCGTTAGAAATCGAAAGAGAGGGCGCCAAAGTGAGTGAAAATGTGACATACCTACCTCTTCTAAGTGTTTAGTACTTATCATAATAACTCCATCGTAATCATTATTCAGCCATGGTTCTTATATTGGCGAGTTAACGGATTCGATTACAACTACTTACTTGACAAGAAAATATGTAATTTAAAGTCAACCAGTATTTTAATTGTTGTTATGTATTTATGCATACAGTAGAATATACATATGATATGTTCATCAGACAATGACGTCACGTTAAAAGGTTGTATAAAACTAAGAAACAATATAAAACAAAATAGACAAAACATTGTCTAGGTCCAAAACTTAATACTGCTGTCGCCAGAGCTACAGCGAAGGCTTTCTGAGTGCAGTAGCGAATATAAAATTGCAAAGTGAAGAGTAATTACAATCATTTCGAGCTGCATATGTATATACCTTCCCAGAACTTAAGGTCGAGATTTGTTTACAATATGCATGCAACTTTTAATCCTTTTTGGAAGGATTAAATGTTACATACATATTGTAAAAAAATCGTATACCAATTCCAAAAGGCATCTGCTAAATTAGTAATTTATAGCTTTATTCAAGAAAATCTGATGTAAAAGGCTGTCTTTTAACCGGGGAACTTTTGTATGGTATGGCCAGTCTATCACGAAATCTGTATCTTAAATTATAGTAAGATACTTATACTCTTTTGCTTAATACTCTTCATGGATCAAAGTTGCAATTTGTTACATCTCTACTGTATATGTTGGGAAGTACTTATCTATGTTCAGCTACATACAAGCTTTAGATGTCGTATAAAATACTATATTGCTGAATAATACTCCAGCTTTATGTAAATCTCTGGTAACAGCAGTTACTACGATAGACAAGCAGAGCAGCCACTCATTTCAATACTGCTCATTCTTCTATTCATCGGTGGGCAATCACTGCAAACAAAAGCTGTCAACCACTTCCCGGGTTTTCAAACACATTTCGGTAAAGGGTGATTCATATGGTGTTCTTCTTTTTTAAAGTTTAATAGAAAAATTTAGTTTAAGACTTTTTTTCGCCATTTTTGTAAAACTCTTAACCAACAACTATCGGTTTTCCACGCGTCTGATTATATCAATTTTTTATCGAAATTTTTGTTGATTATTTTTTAACACGAATTATTTTCACCATATCAATAGGTGAGCATTTATAGATGCGATGTGATATCAGATGATGTAAATTAATATGGCTGATTTGAACATAATTCACAAATATTTTGGATCAAATGTTATGTAAACACTCTAGTTTTTCTGGTGAATAGTATTATATGATTTTATCTGACACGCTACGTTTTAATTAAGATTTTAAGTTACTTGATATTGCTGATGTCACAGAAAATGTTTTGATGTGACTTGTTAACGTCATATATTTGTTCTAATGGTTTGTGGTGTTCTGTGATGTTACCTGACTCCTCTTAATGCTTATCGGGTACATACATGTTGATCAACTTGATGTTAACGATGTCACAGAAAACAATATGATGTGACTTGTTAACGTCATACATTTGATGGTATGGTGTGATAGATGTGGCCTGAGTTATTTTAATGCTTAGCAGTCATATACATTTAAAGTTTAGATCAGTAAACGGCCAGTAATCTGATCGACTATATTGCTTGATGACAAATCATATGATGTGAGGATACGATATTTTATTTATGTACTATATCATATGATGTATTTTCAATTCTTGTTAAAAGTTTATTATGGCTCCTGCTAAGTGTAGGAAGCTTGACTAGCTTTTTCAAACCCAATTTTTCAGATATTTTTAGGTTTATTTTGCATGGCTCAGAGCGAACATTTTTATTCAACCCACCACAAAACGGTTTCACTAGAAAGAAATTAATACCTTTCACTCCTGAATATTTAAAATTTAAAAAATCATGTGAACATACTTGTTTTTTTGTATGCTATTATATGAAATTATCTGGTATTCTATGATTCATTTAATATCTTTAAACTACTTCATGTACTGGCCCAATACATTATTGTCCCACAAGTCAATATGATGTGAAGTGCCAACGTTATTATATGAATGGTGTGATGTGGCCTGACTATATTTTTCTGGTCGTTGGGAAAATACATCAAAAAAAGATCTTTTATGGCACCGACTAAGTGTACGGAGCTAGACTATCTTTTTTGGACCTAATTTTTTCATAAATGTTGAGGTGGATCTTAGATTTCTTCGCCAGACTTGCGAACTGATCTCTTGTTTGATGAAATTTGTATACATCAATGACCAAGCTACATTTAGATCGAGCTATAATCCCTTTTCAAGATATAACCAATATGCTTGTGAGTCACGATTTTGTGGATTTAAGTTTCAAGCCTTCCAGTGAACCTAATATACTGACTATTGTTTATCTCACTTCAGGTATTTTGTTGAACGTCTCTTTGTTTTCCTCATTTAAATGGACTGTGAACATTTTTTACCGGTAATAATAAATAAACACGGATTTTCCAAGGCTTAAGGCAGGTTGAAATTTTCGGACGAAAATTCAATGCAGTCGAATATGTCGGCATACGATAGTACTGAGTTTCAGTTTGGGTATCTAAATGATGTGATCTATATATCAATAGCAAAATATCACATGATTCACAAAAAATGTTTTCTTTATCACCCTTTTCTAGCAGATTTGTATATAACATGTACAGTTAAAGCAATACAGTTGACATAACGATCACAATGCTTCATTACGATGTTAGTAAAATGTCATCAGCAGTGTCATCTTCACTCGAGGTAATCATAACGGCCTTTACAATAGGTGTATTCTCGTTATGTATGTATTACACATTCCACACCATTCCCATCTGAAGTGCAAACCCTTTTCATTGAGTGTCTAACGTGACAGTTTCTGATGCATCTCGTTGACATTTGGAGGATTGGGTAAGTGGGTAACTTAATATGTAGGTACATAGAAATGTAAATCAAGTGCATTGCGTGAATATGACAGTAACATAAAGATGGTTACTTACATATATCATGTAAGATTATGTATGAATATGTCACAGATACATGAATGCATATGATCGCATGCACTTGTGTGTGCTTTACTTGTCTGAATACACATTAAAGTGAAATGGTTTGAAAAAGCTATTAACATAAAGGCTCATAAAGAGCTTCATTGGTTTGCCGCTTATATGCAAATATGTGCAAATGAACTCATGTTTTTATGACTTTATAACATAATAATTTTTTTTATTGGTTTAAATACGAAGTGTGATCGTAAAATACGGTTATAGATATTGAATAGCTTTTCAAAGATTCTTCCTTTTTATCCACCAATCCAATGAAAGGAATGGGTATACTGGCACTTCCTTGATCTATATCCCAGATTTACGTAGGTTTCCAATTAAGAGCACAATCGATGTCTGCGAAAGCTCGTACCCACGGCAAATTATGAAATCTTCTTCAATGACTTGGATAGTTCCAGAGCCTTAATTTAATGAAACTCCCAAAAAAAAAGGTTAGGCAACACTTTTCGCGTCATATTTGACAAGTCTATTTGATGAAATTCAAGAAAGCTGTCCAAAAATAAAAAAAAATAAACCAGTTCAAAAGCTTAATAAAAGAAAATGGCATACAGAAGTGTTCCAAAATTCCAAAGCACGGGAAGTGTAACTCATCAATCAATCAACAGTACAAATGAAACAATGGATCTATTTCCCGAAGAAAGAGTCGGTAGACATATTGATTATTGCATGAGGAGCGCTTTGTTGAAAGGTGGTATCGGGTTTGGCCTCGGACTTTTGTGCAGGATTTTGATTCGTGGTTGTAGATGGGCACCTCTATTGGGGACTGGCTTTGGACTAGGCATAGCCTATAAGGATTGTGACCGAGATCTTAAAGTTCTAACAGATTGCAAGGCAGGTGAATGAGGATTAAGGAAGCTGTGCTGTTTTAAATGTTGTTTTTCTTTTTTTGTGAGTTGATTGTTTAAATAAAAATGTAATTCAATGGCAACTTGGAAAGATTTACTTTACACAGTACTTGATGTGATGATGAAGATGAATTCACACAAGGCAAATTTTATAGAGCTCTGTTTCAAACTGGTTCTAAGATAGTTTAAAAATTTTATATACTCACATTAGTATGAACATAATTTTTATCATTATCTCAGCTTCATGTCTTCAGATTCGTGATAATAGCATCTTTGTTTACAAATCTTATCAAAAAATTCAACAAATGTTTTTGATAGTAGACAAAAATAGAGATAATCTGCAATGTTAAAGTAATAAAACTCGCTCTCAGCAATTTGCTGCTCTGTTACATAAAAGAGCGGTCAGAGGGTTAATACGAATAGCCTCTCACTTTTGCATCTGCTTTTAATGATAACAAATTGCCCAGAGCTGCCGCTTGCCCAAATTTACGAAATATTTCACAACAAATATTTTGCAGTGGTGTCGATCTGCCTCTCTAACTGGTGCCTTTTTGGATCTGTAGAACCGAGACATTTCACTACTACTCCAGTTCTTTCCCATCAATATCTCATTTCATCCGGAAGCACTAATTAAGGCATAGGGGAGGTTATATCTCTAGAACCCAAAGAGATCTGTAGACAAAAAGGTGTTTGGTCCTTCGGTATCTATGTTAAAAACATCTGGGAGGTAACTTTAAAAAGCTTTATAAACAAACAATTCAAAAACGGTGTCGGTGTACTCAGTAGTGGCCGGAAGCCGTCGAAGTTATATTTGGCATAAGATATTATTCGCATCGCGGATACCTTTTCTCTTCAATACTCTAAGGGTCAACGCATTTTCTTACTTCACTGTCTGTAATTCCAAGCTGTATATCAGGACATGATGTTAGACTTGTAAAACGTGGACATTGTTGTCAATAGACTTTCCAGATCTGGAGTCGAATCGACGATAGGCTTCTGTCTTTCGCAAAATACACTAGGGAAGACAGATTCCGTGGAAATTGGTGTTATTTGCCTAATCGCTTTAAGGTGGATGGACAAAGGATGCGCTCGTCCAATGGTAGCCTGCAAAAGAGTTTATGCATGCCTTTACAAAACTCTCCGCCTCGGCGTTTAATCAGCTAGGGAGGTAATCAATCATTCCCAGGCGCTTAATTATTTCTTGAACGGTATCACGACTATCTTCTTTTTCATCATAGTCGGGTTGGTGGACTGCTGCCAACGCGACAGTCACGTCATTAATTGAAACCAAGCATGGATCAGTAAAAAATAGTCCATTGGCATCCCTACTCAGCACACAAACACGATCACTACAAAGAGCAATCTGAGAAATACAGCGCGCGTTCTGAGCGATTGAGACCAAAGCACTAGGTGAGCAATCGAAATATACATACTTTATAGTGGCCGAACTCTTCTGTATGTGAGTTGCAAAAGATTACCCAGTGAAAAAGAAAGGCATACAAAGCAACAAACCCATTACGACTAAATAAACCACTTTAAACTAACTAGAATTAAAAGTTATATTCTAAAGCGAGCTGACGATTTGCTCCATTGTGATCGAGGAACATACGGTGGTCTGACCTTACTTATTTTTACTGAAAACACTACATGGCAATAAGTGAAAAAATTTAAAGGTCTAACTATTTTCTGCAAGAAGCCAAACCACAGCTCGAAAACCTTTTACCGGATCCGTAGATTGTATGAAGAAAAAAACTTATAGGGGCGATATTCCAAATTGTGGTGTGCTGTTTTTATTAGTTTTTTCCTACAAGTTGGCGGGAGAAGCTTTTCATGACAGAAATACACTCGGAGAGTTTATCTAAATACTGCCGAGGGGCGCCCGTTTAGAAAAACTTTTTTTTTTTTTAATTTTTGATGTTGCTTTTACCAGCAGGTTGCGATACCGGAATACTTGGTGATGTAGGCTGAGCACACTAGCGCTACACCACGTGGGCCGTACGATTGTATGGAAACTGGGCATTACATTGGTCCGATCACGTTGTAACGCGTTGGTTCCGACAATCACTAATACATTACAAAATGCCGTTCGCAAGATACATATCTCAATATCTGTGGGGCTATTTGCGTTTAAACAAATCGACTCAGCTTATCGCCCTGAACATTTCGGTATACTTCAAAGTAGGTCTATCTCTCTTCTTATCATATTTACTAACATCGGACCAAAGTTATTATACTATTTCATGTCCAAGACAGGTATAAAAAGAGAGTTGTATAAGAGTATCACTCTTCTTTTGCACCTCGCCTGACAAAGAATTCACCCGCATGCTCCCGCAAAAGCGCCAGCGTGCTGGTGAGTGCCTGATTGATCTTCACCAACTGCTTACGCTCAGCTCACTCTCAGTTGCACATACGATAATCAGCTCCCAAGCATCAATCACCCAAGTGCTCCAACACCACAGCACCATTGAGTTTAGTGCAAAATGCGAACGATGAAAGAAGCTTTGTGAAATGCTTGTTCTCGTCGGTTGTCGAAAGGTTTTTTTTTTTTACGTGAATAGTTCTATACAGATTAAAAAAGCAAACGCTTGTAAATCTGTAAGGTGATTAACTTCAATATGGATCACGTGTAGAATCGATTTTATCTAGCTACCTGCTGTTTTATATACAAATACATATATTCTAATGCCTCCGAGCTAGTGATCGCGTGTGAAATGCTTTTATGTGAATGTTACCAAAAGCTAAAGCATCCAAAAGCCAATTTAAAGAAAAAGTGAGAAAATAATGCGCCTATTATTCGAAAGATACATGCTAACCAATTAATAGTAAATGTGTATGTGTTTGTTTGTAAATAAATGTGTTCTTATACTTACTGCCTACAAGCATGACGGCTGCATCTTTTAAGTGCGCTTCTATGGCATAAACCCTCTACGAAAAATTAAATTAATTTTAAAATAACATATTTAATTTATCAGGAGCTTTGCTTAACAGTGCGTAGTTACTATCCACAAATACTAATAATGAAGTCCCTGTGTGGATAAGATCAAAACCATCATCATCAATTTCCAAGCCTAAGTGTACGTCTTTCCTAAACGGTTTTAATGTTTTTTGGTCCTACTGACGAGGGTTATATCTTTATCCATACGAAGCTTCGAGTCCTTGATTTTAGACCCTGTTTACCATAGGAATACTAAAAGGTTAGGTTCAAGTGACTGCCGTAGTTGAATACTTAGGCCAGTTTTAGAAGGTCCGTTGTGATACCACCAACACTAGGAAAGTCAATCCCGGGGCTCGCCCATATAGAAAATCCCTGTGTGGTAGGGATTCTTCACGTAGCAGAATCCCGGCATTGACACTGCTAAACTGGCACCGTTATTGCTCCTCGAACCATTTGGATGACTTGATGAAGGCTATTAATTGCTTTATGTCCAGTTCCTCCATCTGGTGTGGGTTATCCAGAAAGGCGACTCCAAAAAACAGTATTCTAGCGCCACTTAAAGCCCAGCAGTTGCAGATGAAGTGCTCCACCGTACTCTTCTCATCATCATCTTTATAACTCCTACTGAAGACTACTGCCCTTCTTAGGTTGTGGATGTGTCGAGATATCTTGGGATGCCATTTTGGCCTGGTTTACTTAGATATCGGGCATCCTTGAGATCTTCCGAAGGCTTGACAGAGTGTGTACTCCTTCAGCAACAGTTAGCGTTCTTTTCCCGGAAGAACCTGCTTAGTGGTTCCCTGCCCACCAAATTCATTTGCCCTACAATACAACCTACACCGTTCTGCTGGGACATCTCTTGAAGAAATAGTTGAACGAATAAGAGCCAAGGGATTTGATGGACGCTAGGCTGTCGCTGAATATAAAGATATCCTATCCGATGATATGTTTCCTATCCACGCCGTGGGGTCCATGATTGTTGAGACTTTACCCTGGAAGACGCTGCAATGATCAGGCAGTCTAAAAGAGAAATCAAAGTCTAGGTCCTTTGAATAAAATCAAGTCTGCTGTCTAGTTTGGAGCCATAGATGTATATGTGTACTCTACTTCGGGTATATTTCGAGTTCCTAACCCACTAACAACAATATCCTAGTTTCCTAGCCAACTTCCATTGACTTCCCTACAGGGTCACTTTTGCATCTTTTAGTGCGGCTCTATCGCATTTATATTCGCATTTTTCATTGGGACATTTTTTTAGAATTTTTACAGGTTAATGACGTACACAAGCGTTGACTTCTAATTAAATTAACGGCTGTGTGTTGTTTTACACTTATGGCTATGCGCTATGTGAATAAATTTGTGTATGTGTGTGTGTGCTTAGAAAATCGCGGTTTAGATACAGATAAACATTTTTTTTTTCGTCACGCAAATTCTAACCAAATTTTAAAACACTAACTACTAAGGCTCACTACAACTCGATAATTTATATTTTTAACTCAGAGTTAATGTCAAATGAAGGGTTAACCCAAATACGTTTTTGACAACTTTTCAAATTAACCCTGAGTTAAAAAGATAACTCGGCGTCGTTGAAGTGGGTCTTATTGAGAAATACACAACAAATTTAATAGATAAAACATTTTTAAAACTTATTCAGAGATATGGTGGTCTTAAAACAAATTATGAAATAGGGTTTAGTCCGGTCAAAAGAGACATACAAATAGTGGTCAAATTACAAAAAGTCTGACTAAGCTAAATTTTTGTAGAGACGTCAAAGTTTTAAGTTTTTGGATTTTTCTCGAAAACGATAAGCTTTAGTTAAGCATAAGTTGGAATGATGAGTGTTTTTGAAGATTTCTTTCTGAATGTGAACCTTAGCTCTCCACAAAGTTTCGTTCAGCAAACATAGTCTCTAACATTAGAGAGAGATGTGCATTGCTGACTAGATAAGTAGCGTAATTCTCGAGTCGAGAAAGATACTAGAAAACTAAACTAGAAATCGACTAGAGAATGATTCGAGAAACAATACAAATTCTAATAAAACTGGAATCATAACTATTAGAGAATGACATTAGTACTCGATTTTAGAACCATGATTTTACCGATTTTAGAACTATGTTCACTTTTGTTTGAGAACACTCTTCTCGAGAAGTCTCTCTTGTTGGAAATTAGAGAATGGGGCCAGTTATCTAATCTACCTCCAATCGATATCTAGCTACAAGGGTTTGTTGGGATCGAACACTTTTGAAAAAAAAAAAAATGAAATAGTGTGATCCTCTTAGCAGTCCATACATGGAATGTCATTTTTTTCTTGCAAAACTAGAGTTTACTTGTGCCGTTTTCGGAAAAAACTTTAGGAAACAGTAGTATTAATTACTGCGTACCTACTAGGTAATACATACATATTTCAAAATTAGAGTCGCAATAAATTAAAAAAAAAAAAAAACAAGTAAGGAAAGCTGTCTTCAGCCTGTGTGAATTTAACTTAAGCTCATACCGAAATTATCGGAACTATCGATTATATAGGGACGATGTGTTATATTGGTCCAATCTCATTGAATTTTACAATCGACATTCCACATTCTAAAATAACAATAGTTACGAAATTTCACTTTCCTACCTATATAATTACAGGAGTTATCTACCAAAATCCGTTTATCGGAACAATCGATTGTATGGGGGCTATGTGAAATATTTATCCCATCTCGATGATTTTCAGCAGCGATATTTTACATATAAAAATAGCAATATCGCCAAAATTTCACGTTCCTACCTATATAATTACAGGAGTTATCTACCGAAATCCGTTTATCGGAATAATCGATTGTATGGGAGCTATGTGAAATATTTATCCCATCTCAATGATGTTCAACATCGATATTTCGCATATAAAAATAGCGATACTTACAAAATTTCACGTTCCTTCCTCTTTAATTACAGGAGTTATAGCCCAAAATCTGTTTCTCGGAACAATCGATTGTATGGGAGCTATATGTAATATCGGTCCGATCTTGCTGGTTCCGACAAATGATTCCTATATTGTAAAATGGTGGCCGCATACAAAATTTCAGCCAAATATATCAAAAACTGAGGGACTAGTTTGCGTTCAAACAGACAGACAGACAGACGGACATGGCTAAATCAACTCATCTCGTCATCCTGATCATTTCGGTATACTTATTGATGGGTCTATGTCTTCTTCTTCTCGTACTTACAAACATCGGACCAAAGTTATAATACCATTTCATGTTCATAAAAGGTATGAAAATACATATGTGAACCTCGTGCCGTAACTTAAATATTCTGCGTCTTTTGCTTTCTTTATCACCCAGCAAGACAACAGTTCAATTGAGAAATGTTTTTATTTATTATCTTTTATCTTTTTTTGCTTCGTCGCAATTTTCCACTTGTCTCTCCTTGAATTCGATTTTTTTCAAAATTGAATTCTTTTTTTTTTGCTTTCATTGCGCGTAGCTGACGAGTCCAAAAATAAATCATCAGACTGCGAGTACCGAATCGACGGCAATAGCAACATAGCCGGTAAAAGTAAAAAACTAAAAAAAAAAATACTCAAAAACATTGGCGAAATGCACCTTCAGCATAGCTATAGAAATATCATAACTGACGCGTTTTTGTACCAAAAAATTATTCAATTGCAAGACGTTTAGTAATTTTATGGAACAAATTGCCATCAATTCGATTCTTTTATTACTCTTCCAATTCAACACATAGCTATAATGATATTAATTGAGTAGATCTTGATGATAGGCACCGCAGAAAATATTAGACAGTGGTACAGAGACCGCCATAGATATCCCAATGAGTCGTTTGTTAGTGGAATAGAGCAAAAAATCGATTTTTAATTAAAGCAAATTAAAAGTGTTCTGTCTCACTTTGATTTCGATTTGTGGTTATTTTCTTTTGCAACTTTTCACTTGCCCTAAGGCTATAGCTGTTTATTTTAGCTTTGTTATTTTTTGCTTATCTCGCAATTAGTTGATTTATGTACTTAGAGGTCTTAATGAAAAATTGTTTATGCAGCTGTTACCGAATTTGTGAGAGCTCATTTCTTTTTTCTGGCAAAATCTTTAGTGATTTGAATATTCATATTTTGACGATTAAGTGGAAGATTTCGGGTGGCTGCATATTACAAAGATTACCCGATGGATTTTCACTGTTCGATCCCCAGTACAGCCTGTGTGAATTTAACTTTAGCTCATACCGAAATTATCGGAACTATCGATTATATGGGAGCAATTTGTTGTATTGGTCCAATCTCATTGATTTTTAACATCGACATTCCACATTCTAAAAGAGCAATAGTTACGAAATTTCACGTTACCATCTATCTAATTACAGAAGTTATCTACCAACATCCGTTTATCGGAACAATCGATTGTATGGGGGTATGTGAAATATTATCCGATTGTATGGGAGCTATATGTAATATCGGTCCGATCTTGCTGGTTCAGACAGATTATTTCTATATTAGAAAATGGTGGCCGCATACCAAATTTCAGCCATGGCTAAATCAACTCATCTCGTCATCCTGATCACTTCGGTATACTTATTGATGGGTCTATCTCTTCTTCTTCTCATATTTACAAACATCGGACCAAAGTTATAATACCATTTCATCTTCATGAAAGGTATAAATATAGAGTTACCCGGGTTCACATTTAAATCGCTATCTCTAGATTCTCAACATCCAGTAGAATGCAATATCTTTTACAACTACAAACAAATTTTTTCAAAATATGTTGGTCAGTTTTGGAATAGTTCGAAGGCGAATGCCTAAAGTTTTAAATTTTAATTTTTGTCATCACCGACCCCAATTCTAAACTTGTCTAGCCTAGTCGAACACAGTTGCAACATTAGTATTGATGCTTTTTAAAATCAATTTATTATGCAAATTTAATTTACGTTTATTGGATATCAACGTTTAATTGAGTCGTTGATTGCATGCAAATTAAATAACTATAAAGTTCATTGAACAATAATGTGTTGTTGACTCGTACAGTTATGCAGTTTTAACTTATTTCGAAGGAAGATTAATGATTAAACAGTGGCTAAATAGAAAAATCTGCGAAGATAAAATAATTAATTTGTCGTAAATTAATAATGAAAAATTGCAAAGAATATGAGATAAGGCATAAGATACTTACGGCCTCATTCTCTATGGCAAAGTATAACCCACATAAACGATTTTTTTATATAAAGCAAAGTTCAGCAAAATGTTTTTATTTCTTTTCATATTTTCACCGATATCTCAGAAACCATACCTGCCTCAGGAAAATATATGAGATATTTGGAATCAGGGGAAAAATTTACTTTAGGAGAGGTGAGCACATTTTTTAAATAAAATTTAAAAAAAGAAAAATCACACGAAAAAAATTTAAATTGACTTGGTTAATAACGACTTTCGTTAAAAACCGTAAACATTAGATACACAATGAAGCTGTTGGAAGAGAAATTATTTCTACGCAGCACCAACTAAGAACTCTGAAGCCAAAGTTTCTTTAAATTGACACCGATCTTTGTACATTGTTCATATTAACGATTAAATGTATGAACTGTTGTAAAGATGCTACAAATAAAACACAACCAATATTGGAAATAAAAAAATTAAAAAAAAAACAAGCAGACAAGTCACTCAACGTCAAACAAACAACACTTGAACGATCAGTATTGAGCAATGCGCTAATATCAATAGTTGGCCAGCGTACCTAGCGCTAAACCAGTCATTGCCCGATGCATCCATTACAAAAGCATTTATCATTCTGAGTGATCCACAAGCACTCGCACACATTGTCTCGTTCATTAATTTAATTGATCTTTGTCTGTAGTTTGCAACGGGAATCATTACAATCATTTAAAAAGAAAAAACCGTAACTGTCTTTGAGGCCACAATGAAAACAAAGTCATCCGGTGCGAGTTCAATTGCAATTCTAGTTGACTTTGATCCAGTGTTGGTAATGCCAGCAAATATTCAAACCAGTTTTATTTTCTTTTTGTTTATCTCCTTCTTTTGTGATTTAGCGCTTTTAACACTTTTTCTCTCTTTTTTTGGTGATCGTTTGTTTTTCGTATCATTTTAGTGCATTTCGCTTTTTTCGTCTTTTATATGAAGGTTCTCTTTGTTTTTTGTTCTTTTGGTATTTCTTTTTTTATATTTACAGTTTTTACTTTAATAACCTTGAATAAATTTTTAGTGCTTTTTTTTTTCTTTGTTGGCAAATTAAATTTTAAAATATATCTTTTTTTATCATAAAAATGGTCGATCAGCCGAAAATTATATTGAATCAGAGAGGTAAATATTGCTTTCGATTTTTCTGTTCTAAGTTTTTACAAATTCAAAGGGTCATATAGAGAGTTCTTCAAATGTTCGATAAACATAAAATTCAATAAACCGACAAGGTATGACTCCACTATGAGTGCCGAAGGTGTTGATTAATCGACACTATTCCTATAACAATATAAACTTTCCTCGATACCTGCTCAAAGATATGGTATCTGCCGGTGTGGCATAATATATATGTAAATACTACCTACATTGCCCCTTTTCATAAATAAGACATAAATATTTTGAAATTGAACTGAATCGGGCTATATATTTGGGGTTAAGAGCAATAATAGAATGCTGAACTTGAACGAAACATGAACTTAAATTAAGGAAAATGTTGTTATATTAAGGTTATTTTTCGTAATATTAAGTCAATCGAAAATAGGGAAACTGGTTTGTTGATTCAAGAAAATACGTTTTTCTGAGTGCGGAATATTTGGATGGTCTCAAACGTTCTATGGTAGCGTTACGAAATATTCGTATGACATATTTCTCTTTTTATGTAGATCAATACCGCGATATTGCATATTGGCGCGCTTTGGTAGCCTTTGCCTTTGGTAATACTAACGATTATTTTTTCCGGAAAGTGGAGCTGGGAGCTTAGCCTATGCTATTCCTATCCCATCAAGAAAAACGCGGCTAGGTATATAATGATCGATTCCGCCCAAACTTACCTAGATTGCCTTACATCTTTATTGTTGTGGGTTCTCAGACAGTCGCTAATTCTATAATACAAATAAATATTGCAACGATCTGTTGACAATGTTGAAACGTCACGAACAACAATTGAAGGTGATGATCGCGATCCATTGTTGCTGCCGTTTGTTTTTGTTGTAACGTTACTAGTTTTTCACGACATTGATGGCGTTTGTTAGCTAGTCAAACTACCAGGTAGCTCTTACTTCCACCTTTCTCCACTGCCGTGCAAGATCTCCTCCACTCTAGGAGTCATGTGTCAGCAGAGCGTGGTGTTTCCGAAGATTGTTTTGGAGCAGCTGACAGAAGCACGAACTTCGCGCCAACCATTCAATTCAATTGCGCACAGAATTGTTAAGAGCGAACAACGTTTGAAACGGTTGGCGCGTGAATTGCAGTTTTTTCTAGTTGTTTTTTATTTTGTGTTGTTGTTATCTTTTCTGTAGATACCTATTCTTTTTGTTTAATCATTTGTTATTTGTGTCTGATTATTGTGTTAAGGTGATCATCACCTGTTTTATTGTTGTTGTAGTGACAATTTACAAGTACAACAGCTGATATCGGACCTCTCTTTCCGTCCGCATTTGGGAACAGCATTAGCAGTAAATTTCTCGATCGAAAAAAGGCTTTATCAGCTGTTGCTTCGTGCCTTTACCTACTGTGACAAGCAATTTATCTTTCTTTGAAATTGTGCAAAATCAACAAAAACACCAAAATTTCAGTCGAAAAACATTAATCAAAATAAAAGGAGTGAAAATGGCAAATCAGAAATAATAATAAAAATAAATAAAAATGAAGTCCACCACAAAAAAATATGCTCACCCAAAAATACCAACAAAAATATTAAAAAATTGTTAACTACATAAATACTAAACACGACAAGGGCAGCTGGGTCGGTGACGGAAACGCGAACGCGAACGCAAACGCAAACGCGATATCAACAACTTCCCACCTCAGCCGGCTCATTGCAAACAAAACCAAGCCAGCATGGGAATCGGTCTCAGTACTTTGGCTGACGGTATGAAATTCCATTTAATTTTTATTTTTTTATAAACAACATATAAAAATTATTTTACAAAAACAAAAATTATAAATGCCAGCTAAGCGTCTTTTGTCTGTACTTTTTTCTTGTGGATACTTTTTTTGCGTTGCTGTTTTTATTTTCATTGTGGTTTCCAGACTTTTTGATTTCAATGCCCATATTAATTGACCATGAAAAAGCAGAATTGAACAAAGTACACTGATCAAAACATGAATGGAAACAAATTTCTTTCAGACTTTTTTATGTAGTTGCTTTTTTTGGGAGAAAGACGAGGAAGACTATTCTAGGATATCGACGGCGGAGTAGGATATTATTTTAAAAAATTTCCCTCAAACTCCCTATCTCAGTTTTCTTTACAAAATCACCCCATTTCGGAATTTGTTTGAAAAACTTCCATGCCAATATGGCATGGCAGGCAGAGTTGCCACTTAACCCCATTTTAGTTATTCCTTTCCTTTCCTTTCCTTTCCTTTCCTTTCCTTTCCTTTCCTTTCCTTTCCTTTCCTTTCCTTTCCTTTCCTTTCCTTTCCTTTCCTTTCCTTTCCTTTCCTTTCCTTTCCTTTCCTTTCCCTTCCTTTCCTTTCCTTTCCTTTCCTTTCCTTTCCTTTCCTTTCCTTTCCTTTCCTTTTCTTTTCTTTTCTTTCCTTTCCTTTCCTTTTCTTACCTTTCCTTTCCTACACACAGAATAGCGGCTCTATAAAGTGAATACGGGCTTAGCATTTGTAGTGGTGTGACCTTCAAATTAATTTTTTCATATTATAAATAATTTTTTTTTTAATTTTTAGTTTATTGATGCACACACAGTTCGAGGAGATATATCAATACATATAAAATTTGGATACCTTAGAATTGTGGTTATTGTAAAAAAAGGGAACAACTTTTCAACTTTGCGCGTTTATATATAAGATATCAAGCAATATGGTTATCCAATGTAAGTTATTTTCGTCCGGATTTTCGGATATTTTTATCCAGTGTTGCCACCTAACCCCATTTTAATTATTCCTTCCGAATTGTATAAAATTTGGCATATATGTAGATGGTATACTTCATTCTTTAACTTTACTTTTAGTAGGTATTCAAAAAAAAATGTAAATGATTAAGTGTAAATGATTTAGTGTATACCTAGTACATATGTATATGAGCTCATTTGTATGTGATTTCTCAAGATTACAGAATTCATATGCGCACGATTACATGCATTCGTGCACAAATTTTAATAATTTTTATAAATTAATTCAATTTTTTACATATTTTTCACAAACACTGCTTTATTCGCTATTATGTAATTAGTTTTGTACTCATAAATACACTGTAGAAAATGCAAAATTATATTTGAAAAATTTTAGTGAGGGAGCTAAGTACTACCTTTTACCTGATAGTTTCTTTGTGTACATTTACATATTTGTAGGGCGTTTTTGTGTGACGAATTGCTCAAAAAGTACTGAATCCATTTTCGACAAATTTTGACGGTGTATTCTGCGGATAATCCCCCTCTCTGTACACTCAGAGAAAAAACAAGATTTTTTTACTTAAATCAAGCCCAAATTAAGAATTTTGGCCAAGAAAGTAGGGTAATACCGAATATTCTTATACGAAGTACAAAACTCTTATACCTATCGAGAATTTTTTTCTTACTTCGAAAATTTTTCTTTCAAGAATAATTTAGCCGAATTTAAGAACGCTCGGGGCTGTTTCAAGAACAATATATTCTTAGGGTTAGTTTGTTAATCTTAATTTTAAACCGAAAAAATCTTTTTTCAATCCCAATTGTTTCTTAAACTAATACTAAAATTCTCAAAACAAGATTTAAGTTTAAGGGGTTGTGAGTTCGATTCTCGGTGAAGTCAAAATATTTTTTTTTTATATAAAAAAAAAATAAAAAATAAAATTATTTTTTCAGAGTTCTTATATTGACTTCATTGAGAATCGAACTCAGGTCCCTCAAACGCTTAACCAGCGTGGTTACTATGCCATCGTTTACTTTTTCTTGCCACTTTCTAATTACATGTTTGTTCTAATGGGTCAGTTAAATAAAGCTCTATTTTGACTTTACCTTAAACTTTGACTTTGACAGAAAAGTTCAGTATACGTATTAAAACGAAGCATGGGAAATTGGAGACCTCAAAGTTGAAGCAAGGTTAAAATTTGGCAAACTCTCAAATTTTGCTTGCTTTGCTCGCTTTGACATTCAGATGTTGATGACTTTGCTTTAATTAAAGAATAGAAAGTTGGTGGAAATAATAATTAATTCATTTATTCTCTATTAAATTAAGAAATTAACCAAAACACTCTGAATGCAAAGAAATAAATAACGAAAACAAATGTATAAAAGAGAAGCGTCAAGGCGTTCATTGTAGTATACCTCTGAAGTTGGACGCAAAGTTTTGAGGTAGCAAATGTCAGGCGAGGTTAACAAAGCTTTATGTATTCGACTCTTAATGGTTTTTTTTTAAGAATAAAATTCTTAATATAAGTACTTTATTCTTATTTAAAGCTTTTTGCATCTCAATTTAAAAAACAAGAACGAAAAATTGTTATTCTAAGAATATTTAATTACGAAAAATTCTTGAAATTTTAAGAAAGGAAAAAGATAAATTTAATTTCTGTCGGACTTAATTTTAGAATTCCATTTTTCTCTGAGTGTATAATTATAAAATTTATATTTATGCTTGATATCCAATCGACAACACTGCCACAAAAGATAAACCCGCTAGGTGCTGTAGCATTTTGGTTAGCCGAGGAAGCAGGAAAACCCGCATGACTTTGTCGAATCAGCGCGAATCATTGATAATTATGATATTAACCCAAGTCTGAATAAAAAAAAATAAAATAAAAAAATATTTACCTAACAACTTGCTAATCAGAAAGAAAAACAAAAAATGCATTGTCTAAATACAAAGTTGTTCATATAATTTTTCACACAATAGCGAATATTCATGTTAAAACAATAAAGTGCTGCGGAAATGAATAGGAAATATTTTAGAATAGGTACTTAATAAATATTCATGAACTATCTAAATCTATAGGGATTATACGAGTATTTGTTAGTCTGTCTAACTTCTCTAAGTATTGCATGTACAGACGTACTACGTAGCTAATACTTATCTATATTTAATACTGTGATATTAGGGTGGTCCGAAAATTAAAACCATTGAAGAATAACTAATATGCTACAAATGCCCAATATACAATGGAATATACCGATAACTGGTAGTAGTCATAATATTTTAATTTATTTCTTTCAACTGTCTCCTTCAAATGACAGCATGGAAATGATGACAGTTTTAAACTAATAGCAGATAGGCGAATAGCAGATCGTGTGAATTGCCTAATTGGTAGGTAACGTGTAGAAAAATATTTCAAAATTTCTATAAGATTTCTTGAACTGCAAAACCCGAATCATTCGATGAAGACTCAATACTATAAATCATGTCTGGGAACTCGAACTTTTAGGGCCGCTTGCATAAAAGTCGATAACGCCTAACCGGCGTTTAATTGACGTATTTTGTATGGTTAGCTGTCAAGTTAATCACCGATTAGGCGTTATCGGATTTTATGCAAGCAGCCCTTAGTGGTATTGTTAATGTAATGTCTTGCTTTATTAATTTTACTAATATAGCATGAGTTTGTGGGACCACCCTTATGTGGCTAGTGTACACACTTATCTATAATTTGTGTAGCATTAACTCTTTCCGGCCTTCACTTGAAATTTCGCATTTCTTTTTAACTTTTGTTGTTCTTCTTTTTATCTAGTTTATATTTTTGCTCTTTATATTCCCTTTCTATTTTTTTTTTTTTTTTTTTTTTTTTTTTTTTAAATTAGCTTTTATGTGTTTAAACGATCAACCCATTGTTTGTGTTACAAGTATTTACAGGCATGTATTATACATATGCTTACTACCCTTTTGTTTTATCTAATTATTTCTATTTACGTTAAGTTTACACGTGTGTTAGAATGTTGTTACAATCGTTACGTTTAGCTAGTTATTACCTTTCTAATTGAGGGTTTCGAGTTTTCTACGTGGGCATTTCACTATGTCGTTTCTCTCGAATGTTACAAATATGAAGTTAGCGTACTTACCCCGCAGCGTAGCTACATTATACATGCATCAGTATGTGAGCCCAACAAATTCTCAACTATTGTGATGAGAAGGTCAGTTAATTACCGCCTTTCTCGGTCGTCATCATTTATTTGTGGGACATTTGAGGGCTGTAGGCGGGTTTGATAAACACTAGTGTCATAGATTGTACAAAACAGACTTTGGGTACACAAACATGAAGACCCACAAATATTGCAAAAAAGTGCATTGTTATTAAATAACTACCTGTAACTGTCATTTAAAATTGCGTATAACTAATTGCTTATTTTGATTTCATAAATAACTTACTCGGCTGTTAAATACTAAGAAAAAGTCTCATTCATACATGGCAACTATTCACATAAAAAAATAACACTGGTAAAATCAACAATCTCGTACTGTTATTCTGAAGTTGACGAAATTCCGTTAAATTTATCAAATTTTGGTTATTTGAACGGTATTTTTTGTTGCATGAAATGCATTCAATTTTTGATAGAACAGTCATAGATCTGTAAATTTTTCAGCTGGTTTTTCTAAGAGAAGAGTCTCCCTGCATAGGTCGTGCTGTTCTTCTGCTAGAGGTGGCAGTTTATTCTGCGGGCGAAAGTCGGTAATATTTATGTAGATGCCGTTAATGGCCCGCCGTTAATTATACACCTCGATCAAACGACTGAGAAATTTTTTTTTTTTTTTTTACCGGTGGGTATAATGAAAAAAATTTTGAGCTTCAACATAAATGATAACCGTGTGTTCGTGAATTAAAAAATCCACAGAAAATTTTTAAAGTTTTCGCTCATTCGGAAATTTTGTATCGCTTAAAAGTGGCGTTCGACATTTTTATTACTTTTTTTTTTTAATTTCTCAAGAACTATGTTCCCCCTTTTTTGCACTGAATGTGACTTCTACGAAATTTTTGATTTGTTTCCACACTTCTGGGTAGCTTACATACCTTCTTCTTCACTAGCTAGGTACCTACTTTCCAGAGACGGTTTCGAAAAAACTTACGACCCTGTTGTTGTTGTTGTAGTAGCGAGGCGTAGGCCTGCCTAAATGTCAGACAGGATTACCCCGAGTGTATTTCTCTTGGCCGGGTCGATATAGGAAAACGGCCCGGGTCGTTTCGGCACGATGGGTACAGCACAAGTACTGGTACCGTTCTCGTAGAACCGGAAATACAAGAAACTAGCCATGTAGGTCATTTAGCGTTACCCAGGGTGCACCAACGGGGAGGCGACCTACCCTTACACCCTCTCATAAATGGTTGAGCGTCTTCTAATCGACTTACAAGGTATCATCGTGGATTTCTAGGTTAAAGATTTAACCATATCTGATATCCCCTAAATTAATTAATACATTTAGGCCAAGAATTAAACCATTAAGGCCCGATTTCATAGTGAGAGTAATTTTTGTCATAGTTAACTATGGATTCGCAATATTTGTAAAGTTATTTAATATAGATTTTTACTTATGAACTGTTGGTAGACGGCCTTCTGATATCTTACTCAGAAGTTAACTCACCAACGTTGGGCAGTTAACCTTAGGTTAACTCAAAATGAAAATCGGTGGACTTAAGTTAACCTGCCACTGTGAAATCGGGCTTCAGTCTTAGTAGGAATCATGTGAGAGTCCGTATATCCCACTAGGGACAGCGGGAAGTGGTATGTGAACGATTTGTTTTCACACATCGAGCACTTTAGTTCCTACCAACCACTACGTAATCCTTCTTTAAAGAGCTTGAAACCATCTCGGAAGCTTTTTGGAAGTGTTTTTGGGAATGTTTTTCTTCTGGTGAGCTACTTAGCAAATTTTCTGCAGGGTAGCTTTTAAATTTGATCTCCTCATATGTACATATGTAAGTGTTATCTATGTTGAATTTATCCAAAATTGGTCAAGAAAGACTCCAATTCTCTTCAAAAAGAAGAAAAAAGTCAAAGTAGACAGGTAGGTAGAGAATTGGTAGTAGGTTTTTGTTTGTTTATACTGAACAAAAATCTTGTTTAGAGTTGGAATGAACCTATTAACTTATGACAGCTAGCTAGTAATGTATTTTTGAAGTGCTTTTGTTTCCCTGCTTAATTGTTAATACATCCTCAAAAAACCCCTTTTTCATACGGAAAGGCATATAATTTTTAGCTATTCTATAAAAGCACGTCGTGGCTGGCTGCGTTCAATTCCGGACAGTCGTTGGTGATAATGACCTTGAAAATGTTGCACAGTGTAATAACGTTTGTCACGAAATTAAATGTTTTCCCTAAACCAACTTTTTGTTATCTGCTTTAGTAACCACACACATACTTATGTAAATATTGCATTAGAAAATTCTCACCTCCACTCCATCTCTCTTTGCAGATAATGACGTTGAGAATGTACTCGCCGAATCTCAGGCAATTGTAATGAGCGCCTCTCAACAACGTCAACAACAAATAATTAATCAACATATGCTAGATTCTCAAACATCTGTTAGTAGTGGAGCTTCAATACAAACTGTGCTCCAACAGTCGATTTATGGGAGCACCACAAGCACAATAAGTACACAACAAAATATACAACGTGCCGGCAGCATATCAAGTACTAATAATACACCGGCACATCGCGCAGCAACGCCAACAAAGTTAGCAACACAACAACAACAAGCCCAAAGTACAACAGTTAACATAAGTGGAACAAGTTATAACAGTGGAGCTCATGTTAACAGTGTACATAACGGACACGCAACATCAGCAGCACAGGGTGTTTCTTATGCTACAGAAGCCTTAATAACATTACTACCGCAAAGACAAGCAACACATCAACAGCAACAGCAACAACAACAACAATTACCACCAGCTGAGTGTATAAATTCACTGTTGGAGCATATAAGTCCAGCTCCAATGAGCGGTGAAGGTGTGCTAAATATAGCAGATGTTGCTGATTTGTTACATCCGCAACATGCTATTATAACGGGTTAGTGTTTCTTAGCTACATTTTGTGTTTATGTGTTCTTTTACCATGTATGAATTTCTCATTATACTTTTAGGCGGTCGTTCACATGGCGGTTGTCCGCTTATCATATTTCCGGACAATAATAATTTTAGCCTATTGGAGGAGGCGGATTATCAGAAATTAATTTTATATCTCACATCAGTGCCATCGTAAGAATAAAATGAAATATGAAAAAAATATTTCTTTTTTTAATTTTAATTCTACTCTAATTTTTAGATTACAAGATACGGATCTGGGCTTTCAGTTAATTATTGATCGACGGAAAGACAAATGGACGTCAGTTAAAACAGCTCTCCAAAGAATATCGGTAATTTATTTCACATAATTTTTTTTAATTACCAAACCGTTCACCTGAGCTCAAAGAAGAAGTGAATTACAGTTAAAACTAACAAAGTTGTCGAGAGCCGATAGAAATACCTAATGAGACGGAGCGCCTTAGTCCATGGCCCTTGACCTCCCAGTCACGATTGTTGTAATAAAATTACTTCGAACTACTTAGTCGTCTCGTCGAGTAATACATACGGATTAAAAAGCGGTATGGCTGGATCGTCAGTGCCAATATATGACTCGAATGTTGTGCCGTTTTGATACCGAAACTAGTTAATTTAAGCCATGAAGCTTATAAAAGAGAGATAAAAGATTTCAAGGACCATGGTGAAACTACCATACCACTATATCCATTCCGTTGAGCTCAAAAATTTCACTAAGCTGGAAGAGGCTCTCGTCTGTTACCTACCATCTTGAGCTTTGTCCGGTGAACGCCGTTATGCATACTTCAACTCCTCGCATTGCTGTAGTGTAACGTCATCTTCCTCGAGAGACAAGGGTCACTCTGGCTCAATTACCTTCTGGATGTTGTAGCAGGTTAAACTCCCACTTATCTAGACTGAAGCCCGACGTGCCGAATAATTGTTTCCCGAGAAGTTGTATTCTTCCCGTCCGACAGAAGGCTGGACAATCGCACAGCATTTTCTCCACCATTTCTTCCTCCCACGAAAGGTTGAAACTGCGGCAGATGATATGTCAGGCCTATCCGTGCCGCATTCTTCTAACACTTTAATGTCTAGTGAGAGCCGCAATTTATTCAAAAAAGTCGCTTCCGGATCCAAACATTTTACAGAAACGACTTTTCTAGGTGGCATGTTCATACTTAACTCTCTACGGACTAAACAGACTCAATGTAATCGTTGCTTCTATAGTAGGAATGCCCCCATGTGTCAACAATGTTTCGCCCTGCCTAGCCGTCATACTTTTCACCTAATGTTGTCATAAATCTCTTTTAAGGAAAGTATCAGGAAACGTATAGTCTCAGTAGGGTAGGACGATAGTGATGTTGATGGTAGAAGAGTAATTTCGATGTAACTTGAATCAGTGGAACGTAGGCTCGATTGTCAGGAATTGGGGTATCATGTTCTCCATGTCGTTTACGAGGTTGCGGTTGCTATTTTCATTCCTGGGTGTGCACGAAGCTTCGGTTCTTTATTGAATGGCGCTTAAGCATCTCATCGGAGTGGTGGCCGTTCTCTTCCTCTGTCTCCGTAAAGGTTTAGAGAGTGTTACCGGAAGGAACCGTCCTTTGCGAGATATTGATCCTACTAGAATTTTTTGGTACTGGCCGCCCTACTGTCTCCAGACGATTTGTTTGACACCGAAGAACCTTCGGTTAGTGTAATTTACTTGCATTTTACGACAGACATTCATAAAGGAGGATTTACACGGGTCGATTTTTGTCGTTCCACTGCGCTCTACCTTCAAATACAAGGTGTGAATCGAGCGAGCGAATTGCTATTTACATGCGGTCAAAGGAGCTACTTCACTTCAAGCAACATGTGATTACTACGAACCTGTGGGGGAGTGTTTTCGAGATGATTATATTTCTAGTTCAAATTTTCTATATGTTTGGTCTTTAGAAAATTTTTCTTATTCTTTTTCTTTCTCTGCATAGATCTACTTCCCCGGCATAATACACGTAGTCTATGTACTTCGACCATCGGGTCTCTTCCAGAAAGCCATATCCGAAGTGAGCACAAAATTTTCCAAAGATGAATATCGTTTTCGGCTCGTCATCTGTTCGGCGCTTACAGATCTGCATGAATATATAGACAAAAGTCAGCTGACACTCGAAATGGGTGGAACGTTAATTTATTCGCATCACGAGTGGATACAGCAGCGTATAGTAAGCTCAAAATTTAAAACTTGAAACTACATATTTTAAAATGTTTTAAATTATTTTCCAAATTCGCAGGCACTTGAGAAATTCTCTAGTCTTACGCATCAAGTCTCTACTGAGCTGGATATATTCATACAAACCATACACGATACAGAGTTTCCAAACTCTGTTGAAGCCACGCAAAAGTTGATTGATGTGCAAGGAAGCGATTATGAGCGTTTAAAGGTTTTCAAAGACATTTATTCTTTGCAAATTAGTGCAAAAACTTAACTAGTTTTATTTTTACAGGATGAAATTTTAGCCGCCGCCAAACATGGCGAAACTTTGCTGAATAACATTAAAAGCAATGAGGAAATTAAGGAGTTCTCAGAACGCACCGGCAATGTTAGCGCAATCGAACGGTAAATTTTGAAGAGCATTTTCTCACTCAAACGCTGTTGTTCTCTATTTTCAATCTTTCTTGCTTATTTGCTTACTATTGAGTACTCATTTCATTTTCGATTTACTTACCTTCATTTATTCCAAACGCCCCTTCCGTTCAATTTTTTTCCTAGATATCCTTCCTTTTTAACCTTTAGGCCCAGTTTTTTAGTGCAGGTTTAAACCTTCACTTTTTATGGAATAAAGTCCAGTCAAATATGACTATGATTTAAACTTGCACTGAAAAACCAGGCCTTAGTAGTTCCATCCACTGGCATAATCACAATCTTTCTATTAATCTGTATATTCTTCTTTATTATAAACTATTCTATATCGTCGCTCGCTTGCCAGAGGCATGAATGTGCAAATTTTCCAGATTTGTGTTAATAGGCTCACGAGATTAACATATCGTTTCTCTATGATTCACGAAAATCCTGGGTTTCGTAAGGGCAAGGAACCTCCGAAAATTTTTATTTTTTTATTTTCATGAATGTGTAGTTCCATCTCTGAAAATTGTGCCGGAAAAACGAAAGTGCTACACATTCATGTTTCTGGCACAACAAAAGTGTCTAAAATTTGAATTTCCAACTTTTTTTAAACTTCGTTGTGCCAGAAGCACTAATGTGTTGCACTCGGCAACATACGCCATGGGGTATACGTAACAATTTTGCTACACATTCGTGAATGTGCTACAGATTCGTGCTGCTTGCGCAATGAAAATTTTTTAAAAATTAACTTCTTTTTAAAAAATGAATGTTCCGTAACTCGAGCAATTTAAGGAGTAATAACGTTAAAACTATATTAGGGGAAAGAGTATTTTGAGAATATAACTTGCCAAAACATATTTATGTCAAAAACTAAAACGTCAAATTTTGCGGGAGCAACAACCTTTCAAATACGATTTCCCAAAATTTCAATTTTGACACATTCATGCTTCTGGCAAGCGAGCGACGATATGTTATAATTTTTTTGTAAGTTACATGGATATATATGTAGCTCTGCACTGGTTTTGTAAAAGAGATTTTCAATTTTGATTATAATTGTTAATTAACTTTCGTAATACAATTTTTTTTGTTGTTGGTGATTTTTTGAAAAGGAAAATCATAAAATACTTCATACTTCCATTAAATATAAATTCTCCATACAAATAACATTAACATACACATATGCATACATATATGTATATCAAATACATAGATAGACACTATTTCAGGTTTGATTTTAGAAAACAAATTTTTAAATTTAAATTTTTTTTGATTTACGTTTTCTGAAATCTAATTGACTTTACTTTACACTTTCCAAAAGGGTGTAAATTGGTTTTCAGAAAGCGTCAATTGGATTTTCGAAAATATAAATTCAAAACCGAAAATTTAAAAACTGTTCTGGGTAGCATTCAAAAAGTTCTGGAGTTCCTGAAAAGAAGAAAAAAAGCTCTGCAAATTTGGATCTAAATACCAATTTTTTAAAATTGGCCCAAAAACGGACAATTTTAAAATGCTCAAAAATGGGCTTTTTAAAACTATTTTGGGGTAGCATTCCAAAAGTTCTGGATTTCTTGAAAAAAAAAAAGTTTTTAAACTCCCGGTTTTGAAAATTTTTAAATGTACACCCCCCTATTCATAAAAAATATTAAAGGTTTATTAAGCTCTAATTATTCAAAATTGGTATGAAAATGTCATTTTAAAAAGCTTTATAAACCAATATTATTTTTTATGAATAAGGGGGACAGTTTTCGCGGACTTTTGAGGACTTTTGGAGTTTTCTTGCTGACGGCGAACCTAAGCTCTCTACCAAAATTCGACTCTGTGGGAATTAATGTTGTTTCAAATGTCTATATTGACCGGACTATTTAATAAGGACGTTTTTCGATATGTCGTTTCTGCGTGAACTTGGCATATTAAAACCATTTCTTTTTGGTTTAATTTTGCAGAACTTTTTTTTCCTTTTCAATAACTCTAAAACTTTTTAAAAGCTACTCAGAACAGCTTTTGTTTTTGTTTTTAATGAGCCCTCGTATGCCAACTTCACAGACGTCATAAACCCGCTGGTGGAGCACACACTGAATGGGTCATACAGTCACCTTGGAACACTATTAAATTAAGTGAATTACGTAGTTTTTGATTTCAAGAACTTAGAAATATGGGAAAGTCAAAAGAAGATGAGCCTGGTTTGCCTATATTTTGTAATCTTCAAAGGGCAGCCTCTCTCAAATCCTTCTCCACTTCGTTGGTTGAGACCGACTCCGAAATATGACCTTACTCGAGGTTCACGATCACTGGCAAGAACCGATTTGTTTCTGAGGTTACTTTTCTCACGAACTACCTTCTTTATGGTACACCAACACACAACTCACGATAGCACGGCGACTGTCAATTTTATTTACTTACTTTCTTGTTTGAATATTTCCTATAATTTAAATGAGTCGGATTTTAAACATTATTTTAGTCGTTTGATTGCATGACTTTATACTCAAGTTTAGCTTCACCCATTCATTGTTCGTGTTGCAAATATGTATAAATTTTTGTTGTCTTTCAAAATGTGTTCTGTTCAAGACTATATTCATGTATGTGTATGTTTGCCTATACAAGTTAATACTGTTGTTCTGTAAATATTTCTGTGTATATATTCACTACTCAGTATTTTACATTTGCTGAAATTAGTTTTTTCTACATTTTATTTTGCTACTAGTAAATGTCGCATGTTTTGTGAGAGACATACACAAAGCACAAGGATTTTGAAATGCGGGTAGGTGGATGATAGTAGCCTGATATATCAACATCATTTATTGAACCATAAATCATTCGCGGAACTTTTATTTCAAGTACTTAAAGGACCATCTTATCTTCTTTTGGCACTGTCCATGATTCCCAGTCTTACATCAGGACAAGTATGTTGAGAAACTATATAATGATCTTTGTTCCTCGAGAGAAAACTTTACTTCTCAGCTCAAAGTGTTTTGTATTAACGATGGTTCCCATGGAAATAAAGTAACTCCATGGAAATAAGTACACTATGCGACAAAATCTACTTTTTTCTGGGTATGGGACCATACCAACTTTTTTGAAGAGGTTAAGGCCTTATGTGTTAAATAAATGGCGTCTACCATTTTTCGAAGTTAGTCTCCAAAATTTAGTTATGGGCTTTCGAAGTTCAAGCCGGGCCCTTGGAAGATTCGGGTTTCTAATAGTTTTGTTGGAAAAATTGAAAAAGTTTAAATGTGGGCGTGGCCTTCTTCCTTCTCTGACTTGATTGGTGTACTTTCTTTATTTGAAGGGGAATGTATGAAGAAATATTATTTAATTTAAAATAGGCAGCTTTTAATTTTTTCGAAGATCTCACTTTGTCCCTGTATAGCACTTCTTACATACATTTTTAATAGAAAAAGGACACCATAAAAATAAGAGAGGCAAGCAGGCCATGCCCATATTTTGCACTTTTAAATTTTTCAAACAAAACAACTAGATATCTACTTTCGAACATGGAACTTCGAAAGCCCATAACTAAATTTTCGAGGCTAACTTCGAAAAACGGAGTACGTGGTTTTTTTAAGTATGTCTCAATCTCTTCAAAAAAGTTGGTCATATCCTATACCCATCCCGCTGCTGTACAGTATTATAGTTCAAAAACTATCCTGACAAAGTTTTCAAGTACGATTAATTAAAAGTGCACTTTAACTGCAAAATTTCAGTATTGTAGCAAAAATATGCTATAAAATATATTTCTAAAATCAGCACGTGAGATTGTTATCACAGAACAATAAAACTTCGCACACCTAAAACTCGCCAATATAGATGGTATAAAAACAAATTTCGAACAAAAATTGTTTTCTCTACATTTTTGAGAAATTCTAGCGTATTAATGAAAAAATAAAAATGTTTTTAAGAACTTTTTTGCCAACAAAAAATAAAAACTAATTTGTTTAGCTTGTTTATGTTCCACTGTGTTTTCCAAATCTGATGTACACTCTTGCACAATTTATACTGATACACTGAAAAAAAGCACCCACTACACTTGCAAAATTATTAAGTTCGTTTCAGAGCAAACTACACTTCAACCCATTTGCTTTATCATCGCTCTCATGAAAGTATTTCGTGTTCTCTTGTCTCTTTCCCCCTCTCTCTCTTCGCTACATTTTTTTTTCATACACAAAATCACATTCTCTCGCGATTATAAAATTTTTCTAAATCACTTTGGACGATCCACATAAAACGATTGATTTGCTTTAAAACATTTTTATAACTAAAATAAAATCCCGAAAACAAACGAATGTCTTGCATTTTATTACGTAATAAAATCACTCATGTGCAGACCCAGTGCAGGGAACACTAGCAATCGTCCATCTCATCAAATAATCTATCATCAACAATATAAATTCAAAAAACCGCAACATTTTGATGATTGTCGCGATTATCGTAGACTTTTGGTGCAGCTGGAGGAGACCGAACGGCGTTTTGACGAATTCTGGCGAACGCATCGTAATCGGCTGCAGCAGTGCCTGGAGCTACGGCGATTCGAGCAAGATTTTCGTGAGCTACAAGTGAGTAACTATATATAATTTCGTAATCCCTTTCCAAATTTGTTCTCATTTCTATCTCTTTCTCGTTTTCAGACAATTTTCGATGCTCATCTGAAATGTGTCGCTGAGATGACCGAAATAGGCGAGAGTGTCGAACGCGTTGATACACTAATGGAAGATACGAGACACTATCAACAACTGAGTCAGGTTGATATCGAGCGAGCGGGTGAGGTAATTGATGCTGGTCAGCAATTGTTGGGTGTGCGTGGCGTTTATCCGTGGGAAATTGTGCAGCCGAAATGTGACGAGCTGCAGCGAGTATGCGATATTATATCGGAGCGTTTATGCAAGCGCCTTGAGATTTTGGCAAAGAATCGTGAGCTCATGGAGAGAGTAGAAAAGGTGAGAGGACTAGAAATTTGTTTGCGCTATTTTTTAAAATTAAAAATTTGCTTTTTTTCAGGCTAATCAATGGTGTGCGAATGGTGTTGAGCTTTTAGCTACACAGCGCATCGAGAAATGTTCATCTTCGGCGGAAATTGCCGAACAAAGTCTTCAAGAGATACAAGCCTTTATTGCTTCGGCAGCGGAATTTAAATTATCTAGTCCAAGTGAATTTAAGAAAATCTTCCTGGAGAGTACAACACCAGAAACCAAAGCACTTGTATCACAAGTAAGTAAAAAAAAATATAAATACGTATTTTTTCGAGTCACTCTATAAACGAATATGTAATCAAAAAAGTCCAAAAGTCTCATAGCTGATCTCAGCTAGTCTCCCGGGAAAAAGACCCTCACTTCCTCAGCTATTTCATTTGATTGAATTTTAACAACTTGTGAGTTCCTAGTACGGCGGTTAAAGTCTATTTTAAGTTAAAGTAAGAGTAAGAGAGTGAACACCCAAGTAGAAAGTTTTAGAATGAAGAATACTTTCTATATGTCAAATCTTATCCAAATCGGTACCTAAATAGGTTCATGAGATAGTGGTCCATTTTTCGAAGAAATAAATAAATAAAATACAGTAAGGTGACAAACCCAAATGGCAATCCTAGTAGAAAATATCTCAAAAATTTAGATAGGTGGCAGCCCTCTAAACTGCGCAAAGTGGCTAACATGCAATTAGGTGGCAACCCTAAATGGCAATCCTAGTTGAAAAATGTGTCTCAGTTGGTATGCAGTTGAAATCACCTCATTTGATACTCATATTGGCATATCTTGCTTGAAAAAAAAAATTAAAAAGGTGGCAACCCCCTAAACTGATCAAGTAACTAACATGTAATTAGGTGGCAATCCTTGTAGAAAATATCTTAGTTGGGATGCGGCTGTAAACAACTCTCATTTCATACCCATATTGGCATATCTTGCTGAAAAAAAATTGAGATGCCCAAAGTGGCAACACCCAAGTAGAAAGTCCAGGAATTAAACATACTATCCATATATCAAATTTCTTCCAAATCGGTTAAGAGGTTCCCGACATAGAATGAGGCATAATATCCATATTCCTAATTACATCGAAATGGGTCAATAGGTTCCCGACATAGTTGTTATATGAAGGAATAAAAAATATGACATTATGTGGCAACCCTAAGTGTCAAACCTTATAGAAAATATCTAAATTGGTATGCTCCTGAAAGTACCATGCATTTGATAACCTTATGTGCATATCGTGCTCAATATTTAGGTGGCAACCCTATAAACCAGCCATGCTCCGCTAACAGGAAAACGTACACAAGTAATGCAAATTATCACCCCCTACATTATTAATCCGAAACTAGCGTAAATTAGAGGCTCACGTGACAAAGTGCATATATGCCAACTTACACACCAACATAAGTGAATGGCACATCCATGGAAAAATGCAATTAGTCTAGGGAAAATTCGGAATGAGTTGAAAATTAGCATGCAACTACTGGCATTAGTTGATCACTTGATATGTGTGTGTTGAACTGTTCCTTTTTCCTTGAGAATATGTCCTATGAAGAGACTTATTGTGCCCGTTCATGTCTGTACTGGTACCGTCCACTTTCTATCCCTGAAAGTATGCTAAAAAGTTTCGAATGTGCCTTTAATTAGACAAAGCTCTCTAAAAAAGCGACTAATCGCGAACCACTCGCTTTAGCGCTTAATCGCAGGATTTTTTTTAGGAATATTATGCACATGTGATCAAGAATTACAATGTAAACATGAATAATTCAAAACGAG
>CAXKVI010000004.1:119920325-119987221 GCA_964058755.1 Campiglossa producta
TTTTTTGCTGGCCTACCCCCTGGATTGACCGCATTATACCTTTTTGGTGATGCTCTCGCTTCCCTAAGTTTTTCTTTGATATTTTAAGGAACTATTGCAAGAAATGTCTCATCTCCGATATCTACGTCTTCATAGAGAAAGTGCCGTTTTGAAAAATTGTTGAATACAAAAAAATTATTTTGCGTACCTTTAAGAAATCTTTGGCAATCTTCAAGTAGTTCACTTCCAAGCCGGTATTCAATGTTGTTCTTACACTATAGCGTCTTTATATCCAATTACATCTCGCTGGTTGCTCCGATTGCAGTTCATTCGCGTGTCGGCAGCTTTCTAACGCTCACGTGCAAGACTTCACGTTCCTTCTCTAAGGGCTAGAAACATTTGCATAATTCAGTTTCATCTTTCCAAAATTTCATCTTATTGCATTTATGGCTAGATTTTCAAACCAGGGGTTTCATACAATAAGCAGCAAGCAGCACTTTGTAACGACTCAAAATCAAAACAAAGTTAATTTACGTCTGCTGTAAAATAATCCACACTCTTCGAAAATGCTCGAATCAATGTAACTGCAACATGTTGCAAGAATACTTGTTTCATGCTGCCAATCAACAAGTTGCATGCTTTACCTGTTGCAACTAGTGCTGTAACGATACCTACCTTTTTTTATTTTTACCAAAACTTATTTCGGTATGGTTTTTTGGCATAATTTCGGAACTTTTTCGGGATCATTGTTTTCGGAACATTAACTTGACTTCTTCAGGATCGTTTTGGTATTGTGCATGGGATAATTTCAGGAGTTTTTTGGAATCATCTTGGTATATGTTCGGGACTTTTTCGGAACCATTTCGTGATCGTTTTAGTATTGTTAACGGTATAATTTCTGAACTTTTTCGGACTTTTTGGAAACCATCTAGATATTGTTTTCGAGACCATTTCGTGGTTGTATCCATAGACTTTTTCAAGACTATTTCGGGGCATTTTTGGTCTCATTATTTTCGGAACCATTTCTTGCCGTTTCGAAAAATTTTCTGGATCATTTTTGGATTGTTTAATATTTTCGGATAATTTCGAAACTTGTATGGACCACCCACAAACAGTACGAAACGAGTTGGGTTGGTCCCGAAAAAAACACTGAAACAGTTTAGAAAATTTCCCGACATGATTCCGAAAAAGTCTGCAAATAATCCCAAACTTCAAGAATTTCAACGAAAGTAATCTCTTGCACAACATTGGTATACGTATTAATGCGAGGCTAGAATATCGATGTGAGTAAAATTCCTTGCATATTCGAATAAGAATGCAAACATTCGCAGCGTGCCTAATTGCAACTTATTCCTTGTTCCAAGTACATTCATACTTATGCCATCAAACTGCTCTTGAACTGACCTGGCGCCGTTCAACAATCAACTTTAACGAGGCCGCAAACAAACCACCACTCAGCATTCAGCAATATAACCAACTTCGTGCATTATACAAACTTGTATATTGCATCTCCTTCATATCAGCAGCCAGCAATTTTATTGTACATCAACAATAATAACCAGGAATCGACTCACCACAAAACCGGCCTACTACTCGACAGTATCAGTGCATATTGTCTATAAGTTAAACTTGAAATATGTTGCATTCCATTATATGCAGCCAGCCTGGTTTTTAGAGATGTACAAAACATATACATTGCTGGTGCGCCTGCGCAATTGGCCTCTTTCAGTAGTTTGTGGCAGAACAGGATTTTATTGCAGCATAAGAAGTTGTTTGATATTACTCTGATATTATGCATTGTTACGAGTAGCGTGCAAAATTCTAAGTAAATAAAAAACTAAAAAACCTGTAATCACCGGTCTGGTTACACAACAAGAATACGTAAAGCAAACCAATTTTTTCGATTTGATGCAGAAATGGTACAAAGGAGTGGGAAAATGTGAAGAAATGTTAAGAATTGTAATTTCAAATGATTGCTGCTGGCTGATGGATGATTGCTTTGTTTATTTATTATTTTCCAAGAATAATGTTGTTAAAGTAGAAATTTAGTTTTTTTTTTTTAAGCTGTGCCATCAGGATTGTAGACTATTGAATCCTTCGATCGATTTTAAAGATAAGTCTGATCATTATTCCAAGAGCTGACTTATCAGATCGTATCACTGTCCAAGCTCCTGTGTCATATAGCGGGTCGGATACGATAACTGACTTATGAAGCGTTATTTTTGTTCATCGAAAGAGGACTACACATTTTAATTGCCTAGTCATGTCAGGAATCGAAAATGCCCTATCCTACCATGGACTGTCCCTTCCCAGCAATACAAACCTATTTAACTGGTGTTTTTGTATACCCAGCGCACTAGTACTAGTTCAAGGGTATTATAATTTTGTTCGCATGACGGTACTACCTGACGGTACAAAATAATCGAGATAGATATAGAGTTCCATAAATGAAAGTTCTTAGGTTGAAAAGAGGAGTTGATTAAGGCATGTCCGCTCATCTGTCTTAAGTCAAAACTGAGATATTTGCATGAAATTCGGTATACAGGTGACTTTCTGGCCAAGGTAGGTTGCGAATGAGCGAAATCGGGTGATAACCACGCCCCTTTTTCGAAATCGAAAATTTCTAAAAACACATAAATTGCCATATCTCGGTAGCTGAAAGGGCTTAAATGATATAATTGTATAGATGAGTGCCCCTGGTCATTCTATTAAGAATTTTTGATAAATTTTTTAAGTGGGCGTGGCACCGCCCACTTTTTAGGGCGGCATTTAACTTTTAAACTGATTACGGTAGAACGATGAAATTTGGCACGAAGCATACTAGTATCGTTGGCAATATACCTGATGAAATAGGATAAAATCGCTCTCCAACCACGCCCACTTTCGATATCGGAAATTTCGAAAATCACCTAAATTGACATAACTCGGTAATAGAAATGGCTAAAATAATACAGTTTGGTAGGATGGACCCCGTATTCATTCTATTATGCTTTCTGATAAAATTTTATGGGAGTCAAATTTTGAAAATTGACCAGTCGAAAAATCTGGTTATAGTAGAATGATGGAATTTGGTCATGGTATCCTTATCCCGTTCTAAAATCTACCGCTGGGTATTTAATGTTCGGTTTACCCGAACTTAGACTTACTTATTTGTTCAGTTAAAACAATGTTCTAGTGTGCTAGTTAGCAATGGTCTAGTTTCCAGGTCATTATTTATGTATCTAAACTTCATTGATGGATCTCCCAGGAACATTTTCTTACTAATAAATTTCTTTTAAATTCCTTCTTACCTTCCCATAACATCAAAACAAATCACTTTAGGGCTATTCATTCATATACATTAACCTCAATATTTACTAGCAAAACACGTTGGTGCCACAACTCCTCTCCTTAGAGGAAAATGATTGCCCTTTGTTAACAAAAATTAACAATATTTTTTGATCACGATTGCTCTGATTCGCCTTTCAGTTGCACCATCAAACAAGTAAATCGAACGAATTCATCAAAATAATATTAAACTTACATATCCATAAATATTAGCATATAAAAAGTAAGAACATTTATACCAAGGTGAAATCGTTTGCCCGAAGCGAAATAGGTCAAACAGCTGTGGCCAGCTTGCAACCGCAAACATTTCCAAACTTATGATTAAAAGTAACTACATGTTTTACAACAGCAACAATTATGCATGCCAATGCCCCCCCCCCCCTCTCCCCCACATTCTTTTTTTTTTTTTTTTTTTTTTTTTTTTTTTTTCAATTCTACTTGTAAGTCATGCTAGATGCCGTCTGCTCCTGTTGGATGTTATCTACAAGAAACTTCTTTGGCACAAATTGGTCAATGCAAACCAGTCGACTAACAACTTTGTTTGACCCACTTTCAATCGAGAAGATTCTTTTGATGTTTTGTATAAAATAGTAGTCTGCAGTTTGTATGCTGGATAATTTCTTTCCACACACACACACATACATGCATTTATTTTACTCATTTGTACAATGCAAATTAATTACAAAGAATCTTTGCTGACTTTTTCCTGTCAAGTTTTTTGTCCAGTCTAACTGGTGTCTAAAATTGAAAAGTTTAAAAATTAACAACCAAAAATATTTCTTGTGTGTCAACTCTCTCATTCACAAGGTCAACTAATATAGACAATGTTTGCAAAGTTTTTTTTTTTTTTTTCATTACCAGCTATTAAAAATGCATTAATCCAAGATGAAATATGAACACTTTTCTTTACAAAAACTTAGTAAAAGCGGTAATTAGCACAAGTAACTGGCGTTTTAATTGCAACCGAGACTAAGAAAATGTTTTAAGCAACGCAGCTTTTATGGCTTTTGAAGAGACAGTTTTTAGAAATGGAATGGCTGATACACATTAAACCAGATTTGACAAATATGCGTTTTCTAGATTTTTTGTGGATTTTTGCGCAACATAAGATCAGCTCATACTAGGTAGGTAGGTAGAAGTGGCTGTCGCAAAGGCACACCTAGGCCAGTAATGAAAGGCCCGTTGTGATACCACCAAACACTAGGAAAGTCAGTCCCGGGGCCCGGCTCATACTGATCTTAACAGATTTAAATTTCCAAAAACGTTTGCGCTTCTTTTATTATAGAAGTTTTTGGGATTTTTCGTGTTTGAGTGTTGCAAGAATAGCTGGAAAGGAGAGAAATATGTTTTTTACATTTTTATTCTTAAGCTTTCTGGCATATTGAAGATCCTTACTTACAAATGGAAAAACTTTTTTTTTTGACAAAATCGTGCAAAAATTTTGAAATTTCAAATGGTCTAAACTTAAAAAAATACATCATATTAAGTCTCAAAAAACATGAGATCACATACTCAGAGTGGCTAGCGATGCCATTGTGAGCTTTGGTGCGAGTTCCACATCTTAAGTATTGCTTCTACCAGATTACAATGAAAAATACATATTATGGTAAGACGTCACGTGATATTTCATCACATCACATGCTGTCATAACAAGAAATCTCATCAAAATAAGTCTCATGTAGATACTCAGATTGGTAAGTAGAATAATTTTTTAGACATTTTAGCAGTCTAGCGACCTCAAAATTTCCAAATTTTAAATGGTCTAAGCTAAAATTATTACATCATATTTAGTCTCAGAAAATTTAAGATCATATACTCAGAGTGGCTAGCGATGTGATTGTGTGCTTGGGTGCGAGTTCCACATCTTAGGCATCGATTTTGCCAGATTATAATGAAAAACACTTATTATTTAATGACGTCACGCGATATTTCATCACATCACATCGTCACGTGATATTTCATCACATCACATCATCTCATGTCAAAAAATCTTGTCTTTATAAATCTCAGACCAGAGAATACAATGAAAAACACTTATTATGGAATGACGTCACGTGATATTTCATCACATCACATCGTCACGTGATATTTCATCACATCACATCATCTCATGTCAAAAAATCTTGTCTTTATAAGTCTCAGACCAGAGATTACAATGAAAAACACTTATTATGGAATGACGTCACGTGATATTTCATCACATCACATCATCTCATGTCAAAAATCTTGTCTTTATAATTCTCAGAGCAGAGATTACAATGGAAAACACTTATTATGGAATGACGTCATGTGATATTTCATCACATCACATCTTCACGTGATATTTCATCACATCACATCATCTCATGTCAAAAAATCTTGTCTTTATAAGTCTCAGACCAGAGATTACAATGAAAAACACTTATTATGGAATGACGTCACGTGATATTTCATCACATCACATCGTCTCATGTCAAAAAATCTTGTCTTTATAATTCTCAGAGCAGAGATTACAATGAATAACACTTATTATGGAATGACGTCACGTGATATTTCATCACATCACATCATCTCATATCAAAAAATTTTGTCTTTATAAGTCTCAGACAAGGGCATGGATTATCTAAGAGAGAGTTTTTAATTTTTTTCACTTTTTCACCATTTAAAATGTATGGGAAAAAAGTGTACATTTGAAAACTCACAGTTAGAGAATCCAGGGCGAATTCATGTTCTATGAAGTGAAAAAATGAAAAAGATTTTCATACAAAATTTTTGAAAAGAAACTTCAAATTCATACAAATTTTTTTCGCGTTATTTCATAGAACGAGAATTCCCCCAGAGCTCAGGTGATGACGTGATGCTATTGTGTAACATCGCATCCTGCTAAATGATAATGATTGACTAAAAAACAAATTAGTTTTTTTGCTGGTTTTGCCGTTGGTCGATTTCTGGTTTTAGTTTGATTAAAAAAAGATTTAAGTAGGGACTTCAAATAACCAGCTTCATCGATTTGAAAAAACTCTAGCCCTTATAAAAAAAAAGTATTTTGAAAATGGCTCAATCATAAAGATGTTCCTTCGACTTTATATCAGTCTCCAGTAGCACTTCAAAGTATAAATAAGCTACCATATCAATCCTCTTACACCTTTTTCTCAGGAACATAAAAAAACTTATGCTCATTTAATATTGATCGACAAATGGAATGATCCCCTGAAGCCGTAATTAAAATGCTATAAATTTTTCTTGAGTATTTCAACGATTTAACAACGCATACAAAGTTACATGGTTTAGTTTTTAACTGAGTAGCCATCTGAGACCGTTAATGTACAGTTGCTTTCTTGCAAAACTTTGTCTTAAAAAAGGCTGTAAAATTTGGCAGACAGTTGAAAGTGAATACACCAATGAAGCTAACAATTGGTAAATGCACATAAACATGTGATTAGCTAAAGCTGTATAAAAATAAGCAAAGATGGCTATAAAATTCATAGCTTTGTAATAGCGTTTTACCACCTCATAAAGTGGCGAGTTTGTGTGTGAAAACTGCCGCACAGGTGCATACAATGTGATTTATGACATAAAATAAACATTTATATGTTTTATCACAGCTCAAGCGAAGTTTTATTAGTCCTTGTTGAAAGATGAAGGTGAAGGTGAATTCATTAGAGAGGTCTTTAAAGTTTTTCATCGGTGATATTAAAATAATAATTTTAAGAAAAAATAATGATATTATACACATAGTATAGGTCTGCTTTAAACAATGTTGTCTGTAACCTCATAAGCTTTTCAGCTATGTCCTCTACACTAAGCTTACAAGGTAGCTTCCCATCAAGAAAACCTGCCAGGTACTTGAGTCTGTCAGAAAGTACAAATGGTAATCCCCCAATTGATCAGGAATCTTGTAGTGTTTTACTTGGATAAGCAGCCAGTCCAAAATTTTCATATTATCTAGTCACATTATCCAGCTATTTTTCCAGGACGCCCTTCAAGTTACAAAACCCAGCTATGACTTCAGGACGTTCTTCAAGGTGTTGAGAAAATTTCCTCTGGCTGTCAGCATGGAGCACCAATTGGTAGCCTCTAAGTTCGAGGTCCTGAAGCATGTCGTTTACGAACACGATCCAGAGGAGGAGAGAAACGTAGAAGACGTACCCCTTTTTCTACCCCTTTTTTTATTCCTCTCTCTCTATCACTGGCATCAGATGACTTGAAGCCATCTCTCCGTTTTTCTTCTTTTCGCCTTTGTACAATTTTTCCTTAATCTTAAGCTTTGGCTTTACATTCATATTAGAAACCAGTAAACCCGGTCCTGCCTCCAAAATGGACTGGGCTACTTGTTTTTTTACATCCCTCTTGCTTCCTCGTCATGTATGTCATTAAGTCGCTCTACTTTTCGTTCCTGAATTTGCTTTTTCTCTCTCTTTGACTGGGGGTTACTTTAAGTAAGTAGCCTATGGTGAAACCATTGATCCCGTGATCCTCCTGTGAGTTTTATGAAGATCAAGGCAGTACTTTTGACGCCCAAATGGTGCTTTTAAGTTGATGCTTTGTTGTTGCTATATCAGTACTTCGCCCTGCCTAGTCGGAAGATCCACTTATAAAAATTTTCATGAAGGCCCAGAAAGGGTTGTACTGATGTTGACAGTCCTTTTCCAGCTAAGAATCCGTTTCGTTCCGGTGAATTGCGCCTTTTGGTACTAGCCCGACTGTCTTAGGAACGATTTCGTTGGATTTTAGTCGCCTCTTATGACAGGCATACCTACCTCGGGCATATTCTAAACCACTAAACCGCAGGGCATCCTCCTGCCCCCGTGGTACAACTATGTTCAAGCTCAAAACAATTTCTCTTTTCATTGCAATCTTCGAATCAACTTTATTTCCACTTCCAAATAAAAACATAGCCTGCCAGTCTTCCCGTAACCCATCCTGCCGCAGGTAAAATGCAAATTACTACCATTGCTGCTAGTGGAAACTTAACATACAACACACGCTCAGGAGTGTGGCGCTAAATTGCCTCAAATGTTATAAAAAATAAACAAAACTAAATAATCACTTAGCGCTGCACAAAAATCAGCCGAAAAACGAAGAAGACCACTATCTGAGAAAGCCGCACAACAAAATAGTTTATTTCAATTGCAAATGAATTAATGCGAATAGCAACCGAAAATAAACTAAAAATGTAACTGCACGCCAGCACGTCGTAGCAAAGGCAAAGGCCAAAGTGGCGCTCGCATGCGCAATGCGCATCTTTAATCCCACGTCAGATAAATCTGAGCGCATGTGAGCTGGAGTAGTCGCGTCTATGCAACACGTTAGCCAGCAGCCAGTGTCAGAAAGCGATGTCAAAAAGGTCATCGCCGATTTCCTGCTTAAGGCAACACTGCGCAGCCAATGAGCAATATATCGACAACTAAACAGCTGAGAGCTCGCCTGCGCGTTGCTTGAGTTTGATACGCCCACCTGCACTTTGTCGATGCGACGCAACGACTTTGTTTCGTTTTTATTTCTTTGATTTGGGGGTGTTGAACCGTAAATGCAATTACAACAATGATTTTAGCTAGTTATTGTAATTGTGTGTTTAACTGTTGTTGACATTGACAATGTGCTACCAACAACAATAAAATATTAAGAAATAAACAAAAATGAAAATATCCAACTTGAACCCCAATGAACGCCAACAATTTATTGCTTTAATAGCCGAAAACTTCATTTAATTGTTATTGTTTCTTTTGCGTTTATTTCACTCGCCACAATACGATTACTCGTACAAGTTTGCGCTTGTGGGCTCATCTGCTGAAGATGCGCACGTCTAACTGGTCATGCGACACTGTACCATATACTTCCGGTCGCATGTTGCACATTGGCAATTCACGTCGTGCCTTGGTGATCGATTGAAAAATTACGTTGCATTAACTTTTGGGAAGGTTAACATTTTGTTTTTGGTGCAGAGTTGCCATCTATACACACAATGCAATGGTATGGTAATGGTATGGTAATGGTATGGTAATGGTATGGTAATGGTATGGTAATGGTATGGTAATGGTATGGTAATGGTATGGTAATGGTATGGTAATGGTATGGTAATGGTATGGTAATGGTATGGTAATGGTATGGTAATGGTATGGTAATGGTATGGTAATGGTATGGTAATGGTATGGTAATGGTATGGTAATGGTATGGTAATGGTATGGTAATGGTATGGTAATGGTATGGTAATGGTATGGTAATGGTATGGTAATGGTATGGTAATGGTATGGTAATGGTATGGTAATGGTATGGTAATGGTATGGTAATGGTATGGTAATGGTATGGTAATGGTATGGTAATGGTATGGTAATGGTATGGTAATGGTATGGTAATGGTATGGTAATGGTATGGTAATGGTATGGTAATGGTATGGTAATGGTATGGTAATGGTATGGTAATGGTATGGTAATGGTATGGTAATGGTATGGTAATGGTATGGTAATGGTATGGTAATGGTATGGTAATGGTATGGTAATGGTATGGTAATGGTATGGTAATGGTATGGTAATGGTATGGTAATGGTATGGTAATGGTATGGTAATGGTATGGTAATGGTATGGTAATGGTATGGTAATGGTATGGTAATGGTATGGTAATGGTATGGTAATGGTATGGTAATGGTATGGTAATGGTATGGTAATGGTATGGTAATGGTATGGTAATGGTATGGTAATGGTATGGTAATGGTATGGTAATGGTATGGTAATGGTATGGTAATGGTATGGTAATGGTATGGTAATGGTATGGTAATGGTATGGTAATGGTATGGTAATGGTATGGTAATGGTATGGTAATGGTATGGTAATGGTATGGTAATGGTATGGTAATGGTATGGTAATGGTATGGTAATGGTATGGTAATGGTATGGTAATGGTATGGTAATGGTATGGTAATGGTATGGTAATGGTATGGTAATGGTATGGTAATGGTATGGTAATGGTATGGTAATGGTATGGTAATGGTATGGTAATGGTATGGTAATGGTATGGTAATGGTATGGTAATGGTATGGTAATGGTATGGTAATGGTATGGTAATGGTATGGTAATGGTATGGTAATGGTATGGTAATGGTATGGTAATGGTATGGTAATGGTATGGTAATGGTATGGTAATGGTATGGTAATGGTATGGTAATGGTATGGTAATGGTATGGTAATGGTATGGTAATGGTATGGTAATGGTATGGTAATGGTATGGTAATGGTATGGTAATGGTATGGTAATGGTATGGTAATGGTATGGTAATGGTATGGTAATGGTATGGTAATGGTATGGTAATGGTATGGTAATGGTATGGTAATGGTATGGTAATGGTATGGTAATGGTATGGTAATGGTATGGTAATGGTATGGTAATGGTATGGTAATGGTATGGTAATGGTATGGTAATGGTATGGTAATGGTATGGTAATGGTATGGTAATGGTATGGTAATGGTATGGTAATGGTATGGTAATGGTATGGTAATGGTATGGTAATGGTATGGTAATGGTATGGTAATGGTATGGTAATGGTATGGTAATGGTATGGTAATGGTATGGTAATGGTATGGTAATGGTATGGTAATGGTATGGTAATGGTATGGTAATGGTATGGTAATGGTATGGTAATGGTATGGTAATGGTATGGTAATGGTATGGTAATGGTATGGTAATGGTATGGTAATGGTATGGTAATGGTATGGTAATGGTATGGTAATGGTATGGTAATGGTATGGTAATGGTATGGTAATGGTATGGTAATGGTATGGTAATGGTATGGTAATGGTATGGTAATGGTATGGTAATGGTATGGTAATGGTATGGTAATGGTATGGTAATGGTATGGTAATGGTATGGTAATGGTATGGTAATGGTATGGTAATGGTATGGTAATGGTATGGTAATGGTATGGTAATGGTATGGTAATGGTATGGTAATGGTATGGTAATGGTATGGTAATGGTATGGTAATGGTATGGTAATGGTATGGTAATGGTATGGTAATGGTATGGTAATGGTATGGTAATGGTATGGTAATGGTATGGTAATGGTATGGTAATGGTATGGTAATGGTATGGTAATGGTATGGTAATGGTATGGTAATGGTATGGTAATGGTATGGTAATGGTATGGTAATGGTATGGTAATGGTATGGTAATGGTATGGTAATGGTATGGTAATGGTATGGTAATGGTATGGTAATGGTATTGTAATGATAATAGTGTGGTAATGTTAGGGAACTTCTCTGTAGTTTTAGATACGGCAGACATTGCAAACTTTGAAGTCTTTAGATGAAAATACAATCAGAGTTGGCAACCCACACAATTAAAAGTGTACAGTCAACGTGAAAACTTAAATTTATTAAAACCTATGCAACTAATACTTATTTTGATGATTTGGAAAATTTCGTAACCACTCGGCATGTTGTTCGAAAACGAGATAAAAAATCTGTCATTAGTCATGTAATGTATAAAACAAAAAAGCTACAAAGCAATGGCGCCAAAAGACAGGTCATCAATATGAGATAGTTGGGAAAATGCAACAACATTGCAAGGATGAAGATGCTGCAGCTGACAGAGGCAATAGCCATAACATTGTCAAGTTGAACAACAAAAAAACACAAAATAAAGCAATTTATAATAAATAACATCCTAAACAATTGTATGCAATGTAAGTTGAAAAAGTGAAAGCGCTGCGTGACACGAAGCGACGCGGAGCATAGCAACGTTCCGTTGTAGATACTGCACCCACTGTGTTGCTGCTGATTGGGCAGAGGTAGACAAAAAGGTGACTAGATGCGCTTAGCTGAAAGTTCAAAGGCAAGATATTGCATAAGCAGAATCATGCAGTTACCGGAATAAATTATGGTGGTATGTATGATGCAGCCAATGACCAGCATCCGACTTGCACAAGGAATGTGCAGATAAAAAGTATGCAGATTTAGAAACAAAACAAAAATTGGTGATTATAGGGGGAATTTGCAAATTATATAACATTGAACAGAAAACCAGTAAACAAGTTATGCGGATGACTTTTAACACAGCTTTGCAACAAAATATTGCATAAGCATGAGCCTTTATCAGGTGCATATATAAAATGGTTTATCTATCATTTTTCCTGAAATTTATCAATTTTCTCATAACTAAATTTATTGTTAGTGCGTACCTACTAGCGATAACAATTGAGCCAACTGCCTTGGGAAGGCTTCGCTATGCAAGGCTACTTATTCTACATTTTTTTCTTACCACATTTCTCGTATTTTACGCTATACAAAAAATCATGCACTGCTTTTCATAACATCACTAAATTTTGCAGTCATCATCAAAAGTGACACAAACACGAACATTAAGCCAAAAAGATTTGTTACGCATGCGCGCAGCTTTTTCGAAAATGGTCCGTCAGACAAACTATTGTGCGTCACTAATTGACGGTATATCACGTTGCTGTGAGTGGGTAAGGCTGTTAATGCAAAGTGCGACAAATGTGCAACCAATTCCCGCCTGTATGCAATAAAAGTTTTTATTTGCAAACTGTTGTAAAATGTCCAAGCGTCAAACGTCAGCTAAAACGATGATTAATTGCTTTATGCGGCATGAGCATACGCTTTGTCAATAAAAGTGAAAAAATAACCGAGTTAAGTGCTTTTTTGCCACATATTGCTCAACTCGAAACAAGCAACAAACGTTTTGGCAAAGAAAAATTTTTGTTAACAATAACAATACGCAAAGTAAGCCCATTTTTTCTTTTGAATCAAAGACAACCAATTTCGTTCAATATTTATATTGAGCTATTACAAGTGTGAAATTGTTGGTTCAACGAAATGCTAGGTGTTGCATGCAAATTTTCGGCTTACGGCCGATTACAACTGATTGACAGTTACTTTTACTCAAATCTATAACAGGCAACTCAAAGTTGTGCATAGGTGTTTTTTGAGCTAGTGGGGTATTCCTGTAGACACTTACCTTGTGAAGAGAAAGAAAGTGACTAATTTTTTTTTTACTTTATTCTCCCTTTTCTTTCTATGCCATTTAGTAATATAGTTAAGATTTTTCTATTAGTTTTTTATTTCATTTGATTTTTTATTTCGTTTTCTTTTTTTTAATTCATTTTTTGATTTTATTTTATTTTATTTTGTGTTATTTTATTTTATTTTCTTTCATTTTATTTTATTTTATTTGTTTTTTTTTTTAATCTTATTTTTATTTTTTTAAGTTTACTTTATTTTATTTTATTTTTTTTTTGTTTTGTTTTATTTTATTTAATTTTTTTTTTATTTTTTTTTATTTTATTTTTTTTTTTATTTTTTTTTTTTTTTTTTGTTTTATTTTTTTTTATTTTTTTTTTTTATTTTTTTATTATTATTATTTTTTTCATTTTTTATTTATTTTTTTATTTTATATATTTTTTTATTTTATTTTATTTTATTTTATTTTATTTTATTTTATTTTACTTTATTTTATTTTATTTTGTTTTATTTTATTGTATTTTATTTTATTTTTTTATTTTATTTCATTTCATTTTATTTTGTTTGGTTTTTTTTGTTTGATTTTATTTTATCTTATTTTTATTTTTTTAAGTTTACTTTATTTTATTTTATTTTATTTTTTTTTTGTTTTGTTTTATTTTATTTTATTTTTTTTTTTTTTTATTTTATTTTTTTTTTTATTTTTTTTTTTTTTTTTGTTTTATTTTTTTTTATTTTTTGTTTTATTTTTTTATTATTATTATTTTTTTCATTTTTTATTTATTTTTTTATTTTATATATTTTTTTATTTTATTTTATTTTATTTTATTTTATTTTATTTTATTTTATTTTATTTTATTTTATTTCATTTTATTTTATTTTATTTTGTTTTATTTTATTTTGTTCTATTTTATTTTACTTCAATTTATTTTATTTTATTTTCTTTTAATTTTTTTATTTAATTTTGTTATATTTTATATAATTTCATTTTATTTTATTTTAGTTTACTTCACTTTCACTTTATTTAACTTTATTTTATTTTATTTAATTTTATTTAATTTTTTTTTTTTTTTTGTTTTTATTTATATATTTTTTTTTTTTTTTTTTTGCTTTTTTGTTATTTTATTTTAATTCATTTCATTTTATTTTAATTTATTTTATTTTATTTTAATTTATTTTATTTTGATTTAATTTAGTTTATTTTTTTTTATTTTTTTTTTTATTAATTTTTTTTTATTTGCCATATTTTATTTGTTTATTTGCAATTCTTCACATTAACCATGTGCATCAGCTGGCTACGCTCGCTTTTTCGAACGCATTTCTAAAATAAATGAAAGTAGAACATTTTCATGCACATTATTATCGCATTTTCTTTTATTTACGTATGTTTATCAGACACTTAACACTTAGATACATATTTATACTATTGCTTTCATTGTTACTTTTATGTCTTGAACTATTCACACTGTGCGCATCGCACGCGCTTTCAAAAAGACTTCGTTCACCTTGAGGTGATTAGGTGAACATTTCTAACGCTTTCTCTGTGACGGGTTGATTTGGCGCTCTATTCTTGTTATTATGAGACTATTGTTTGTAAAGAATTTTTATTACCATCATAAAAACAACTGTATTGAAAATGAAAAGACTTTTTCTTTTTGGTTAACAAAAGAAAACAAATCAAGCACTTGGTGGTAATAATGTAATAATAGAATAAACACAAAATATTTTAAGAAGTTTGAAGACTGTGAGCGTAAATCTTAATAAAAATGTCACGGAAGTGAATGTGACATTAAACAATGTCGATTAAGATCAAATTAGTAAAAAGGAATAATAAAAAATTACAGTTAGATATGCTGTCTGCTGCGTGAAATATGAATACTGTTTAAACAAAAAGAGCTCTTCAAAATGTCAAATAATTAACAACTTTGAGTGGATCTTTTACTCGTATTATTAAGATTTTTAGCTGACTTGCTCAACCCAATTCTAAAGTTGGACGTTTTTGAAAAACAATCTGAAACAAAGCACTCATCAAAATTACTTTGGAATAGAGTGGTCTTCCACCTAACCGGCGATTAGCTAGTATACAACCTTTTCAAGCTGGCAATCGAGATAAGCGCATTTTCAGTCGTATATTTATAACTTGTAAAATATATCTTTCTAAAATTACCTACTCTTTTATATTATTTCTTTCGAACAGGTCCTCCAAAGAATCGATGATGTGTCATTAATGTGCGATAAACGTATTGCGAGTCTAAAGAAATTGGCGTTAAAACCACCGCGTCCCGTGCAAACTGTAACACCAGAACCGGCAGTGCCCTTACAACCACAAGGCGGTGCACCACACTTACTAAGAAGAAAACACAAGGTAAGTGCAAGAATCAAATTAAAATATGTAATGGATACACGGGAGCACATCCTGTAAAATCTTAACATCTTAAATGTATACTACATAAAACCGTTATTACCTACATCCAAGATAAAAAGTGTTAAGAAAAATCATATTTACAAAATGAAACACGTTAATACAAATTTATGTTTTTGCCCTGCAAAGTTTATGTTCTGTCAGTGAGCCTCAATCCGGTCACTGAGCACAATGAATAGCAAAAGCATTGTTCCTTCTTATTCAACAAACATGACATAGTAATTTTATGCAAAGTTCGTATTGAAGGTGTTAAGCAAACCATAAGTTTCTTCAATGTTCAACCATAAAATATTCTGTATTCAGCATTTCCTTTTGTTTTTACTGTCGGTTTTAACTAGATAGCTGCATTTATAACAAGTTATTCAATTGAATAAATCAACAATATAAGCATGGTTAGGGAAATTTAAAAGCTATAAAAACCATAAATACTCGTAGTAAATTAAATATATTGAGATTCTGGCCTATTGTAGTAAGCAAAACCAGAGCAAACGGTACTTTTAACATAGACAATAAAGAGTATTAATTTAACACATAGATAGACTACTCAAGCTCGTAACATTGGACAAAAGCCTCATATGAAATGCTCATTTGGAGGCTACCATAAGTAAAGCAACGAGGGCCATTTTCGCCTGCACTAGACTTTATGGCAAAACATACGGTTGTGAAGCCAATATTCACCTACGCTTCCTTAGTCTGGTGGCCTACGAGTGCTTAAAGAACAGCGGTAACTAAATTAAAAAAACTGCATCGGCTGGTCTGTGTCGCTATAACAGGTGCAATGAGAACGTGCCCTGCTATTATTTTAAGTGCCATTGTGGGAATACCTCTCTTCCCTATTCTGGTAGAGAAGGAGCCACACTTGCTGCATTGAGACGATATTTAGATCGGAAATATGACAGGGCATATGAAGATAGTCAAGAACTTCATAAATGGTCCTATATTGTAAGTAAGTGATGCAGTAACTCCTACGCTCAGGATCATGCAAAACTTTGAAGTTTCAATCGTAGATCGAGTGCTCTGGTACACAGAAAACCCATATGCTGAATCCGATTCGGAGATTTGGTATACGGATGGATCGAAGCTAGAAGATAGTAAAACGGGAGCTGGTATCTATGAACCGAATTACAAAAAATCGGGTAACTACCCCATTATCTTTCGAGCGGAAATCCAAGCAATAGAAATATTTGGCAGGGAATATCTGCGAAGAAGAGTATCCTCTAAGCGCATCTACATTATATATGTCGGAAAGTCAGCCACCCTACGTGCCTTGCAGTCTTACACTACAACTTCGAAGTTTGTTGATGAGTGCGTCGCAGTCCTTAATGATCTGGGAGCCAAAAACCAAGTTTAGTTAGGTTGGATTCCAGGGCATGAAGGGCATGACGACAACGAAAAAGCAGATCACCTTGCAAAACAAGGTACTCTAACAGCAGTTTATGGTCCGGAACCCTTTTTTGATCTCACCAAGACCCACGTTAGGGAAACCATAAGCAACTGGGAAGAAAAACAGTTTAGGCACTGGGTAATCTACGTTACAAGGCATTCACGTTGACAATAAACTCGAGTTTATAGCCAACAACAATATGAATAAACTCAAAAAATGTCCCTTTAACTTGAGTTTATAGCCCAATGTGAACGCCATATTATCACCTGAGTAAGCTGAATCTGTCAGATACAACAATTTGTGGATTTTACGAAGTGGACGATGAACCGCCGGTTTATATACTCTGCGAATGCATTGCGTCAGCTAGAAAGAGAGTTTGCTACCTAGGTGGAGTCACTCTCAATCCGTTCGTGATATGGAATAAAAATTAAAAAGCCTCCGCCTACAGCAAAAAGCTGAAAGGTCACACAATAGCTCGTGTAAATGGTCGCAAGGTAATATGACCTTATATTTATAATAACAATTCAAACTCGAATGGTATCGCCGACCATCGTAAGTAAAAAATTCCCAGCTAACCAAAGTCGGAGCGCTCCGAATCAGTGATCCAAAAATGTCACTTTTAAATAGAAAAAAAATGTTCTTAAAGATTGTAAAAAATCAAAAATACTCCAGAAAAGCATCCATAAAAGTCGGAAAAAAGATTCCGAAAAGACTCCGTGCCGGTGGAGACCGGATTGTCCTTCGTCCTTAGGTTCCAAAAATAAACAAATGCTTTGACAAATGAGCGTTTTATAGTTCCGAATAAAGTCTTTTTCCCTGGTACTAGAAGTTCATTAAAAAAGTCATAAACCGTTCCAAATTTATTTATTCGGAGTCCTGAAGGACTTCTTTTAAAGTCTGTTTGGGTAAAAAAAATAGTTTTTTTAAAGTTACTTTTCAAATTTATTTAATATTGAAGTTATATCATCATCCTCACTCCTTTCGAAGCATAGGACCTCGTGAGTCCGATCATGGTCGGTCGTTTCGATCGAATAGTAGTTACCTTTTGTTTGTCATCCCTACATAAAACATATTGCAACGGTAATTTCACATACGTTTCTTTTTTCGGTGAAGATGATTTATGTCTTGGCCGTTGACCCAGTTTGGATGTGGTCAAATATACATATAGTTGCATGTGAGTACATTTGCGTACTTCATATGCTCACAAATGCAAGTTTTTTCAACATAAATTTGTTATTACAGCAAAACAAATGAGATGTTTGGTTGACGGCCAGTAGCGTTCTCTGACACATTTTTTTTTTCTTTCGTTTTTTATATGGTTTTATTTTGTTGAAAGCCACGCTTTTAATGTTTTTCTAAGAAGCTTGAGTTTTTATAACAAAACACCGCGAAGACACAGCTATAAAAACGAATTGTAGTTACGCTTCTTCGACATTCTCGGCTTCTTCGACATTCTCGGCTTCTTTAGTTTATGTTTTGAGATGAGCTATGACTGTCACAGCATTTAAACCAAATGCGGTCATTCAGTCAATTAATGAATGCGAAGAAGAAATGAAAAAAATGTGTGAATAACCAGTATATTTTTTTGGTTACTTGGTCGTTGTTGGCCAACAGTTTGTACTTCTTTTGAATTAAATTTTAGAATGATTTCCGTTGTTCATAATTCACTCAAAAATGCAATTAATTTTGCTTGTAACGATTTTTTATGGTTTTGTGTCACTTCATAATGTCGCAGTTAAATATTAACCTTTTTTGATTATCAGTGCGAAATTTTTAAATTATCTTATAACTTGAACTTTGAATACTCAAGTTAGTAGGAATAATAACAAGTGTGGAAGTATTTGCCTACAGCGAGTAGGTATGTATCTCCGCCTTCAGTCTGGTGCTGGGAACTATATATAAAACAAATTGTGTTGAATGATGACAATGAGCTAGTCTCCTTTGGTAATTCGGATTAAGATGGGTCTTTTCATATCTAAATTTAGAAATTTTACTTTGTTCTCTAAATACTTTCTTAGACAACACTACAAAAAATCTGTACCAATGGGTAGCTACCCCACTATTTTCCAAGCGAAAATCCATGCAATAGAAATCTGTGGCAGAGAATGCCTCCGAAGAGGACTATCCTCTAAGCGAATTTACATTATGTCGGACAGTCAGGCCACCCCACGTGCCTTGCAGTCGTACACAATAACTTCGAAGCTTGTTTATGAGTGCGTCACAGTCCTTAATGATCTGGGGGCCAAAAACAAAGTGTTGTTAGGTTGAGTCGCAGGGCATGAAGGACATGACGACGGCAACGAAAAAGCGGACCAGCTTGCAAAACAAGTGCTCGAACAGCATTTTATGATCCGGAACCCTTCTGTGGGCTTACCAAGGCCCACGTAAAGGAAACCATAAACAACTGGGAAGACAAACAGTTTAAGCAGCATTGGCTTAGCATCCTAGGACAGAGGCAGGCCAAACTCTTTATAGAACCATCGCAAAGAGCATCGACCAGGCTCATAAATCCAAGTAGAGTGGATCTACGGGACATTGTAGTCTACGCTATCACCTGAGAAAATTGAATCTGTCAGATACAACAATTTGTCGGTTTTGCGAACTGGACGATGAAACACCGGTTCACATACTCTGCGAATGCATTGCGTTAGCAAGAAAGAGAGTTTGCTACCTAGGTGGTGTCACTCTCAATCCGTTCGTGATATGGAATAAAAAACCTGAGGAGGTGCTCAAATTTATAAAGAGCCTCCGCACTCGTACTAATGGTCGCGGTGTAATAAGGCCTTATAATATTAATAATAATAATAATAGACAACACTCGCCTAGAGTTTAATAGGACTTCACCCCGACAAGTCCCTCCAAAAGTCCATAATCCCAGCAGATTTTCTGAGGCTTTTTTCTGTTAACGTATAGTTTTCAAAGAACTACAGCAATACATTTGGAGTCATTACTGAGTGGAAGGCTGCGAGAGATGTACGTTTTATGGCTCCTACTTTTTTCACTTTTAGGTAGCTGGGATATGATAAAATAAAGTACTACTGAGGAAAAAGGAGTTGTCTTAATCAAGAACAATTTTGAGGAGTAAACTTTGGGCCACAGGCATATAAGCTGAGCATTTGCTTAGGCGCGTTAAAGTTGGCTTATTTTTGTATTACAAAAACAATATACATACCTAGCTTTTTCTCAAAAAACGATTCTGAGCAAATGCTCGCCTTTTTAGCATGAGGTTTTTATTCTCTGAAATAAATAGATTTTTACGAGTATGTATATTAAGGTGGTCCTTATTTGTATGAAGACAATTTTATCGTCAGATTTTCAAAGGCTCAAACCCTAAGTCGATAGTAATATAGCCGAAGATATCCTCGCTCGCTTGCCAGAGGCATGAATGTGCCAATTTTCCAGATTTGAGATAATTGGCTCACGTTTCTCTACGATTAATGAAAATCCTGGGTTTGCAAAGTACAAGGAACTCCCGAAAATTTGCGATGCCATTATCATGAATGTGTAGTTCAACCCCTAAATATTGTGCCAGAAAAATTAATGTGCTACACATTCATGTTTCTGGCGCAACAAAAATGTTTAAAAACTGAATTTTTCAACATTTTAAAATTTTCGTTTTGCCAGTAACATGAATGTGTGAAAAATTTTTACATGGTGTCTGTTTTTGAGTGCAACACATTCATGTTTCTAGCAAAACAAAAATTATTAAAAATTTAAAAATTCAGTTTTTTAACACTTTCATGAATTTTTCTGGCTCAACGCAAATTTGTAAAATTGTCTGGGAAAATTCCGATTGTAAACGCCTAAGACGTGTCGCAGGACTACCCTATTTTCTTAAAACATAGGTAATCAATATTTTGGAGATTTATTATCTCCTTACACCTACGGTGTTTTTAACACTTCAGAAAAAGTACAATGTATGTGAAACCTGCTAGTGCAAAAGTTGTGTATTTCCTAAACACCTTTGTTTTGCACCTACCAGCTCTCTTCCTTACCACCATTTATTGTGCACTTGAAGCTATTTCCGCTGCATTTTCTGCAATCACTTTCGGATGTATCAATTTCCCTTTTAACCATAACAATTTTTCATCGTCAAGTTAAGATGTTCTGTGAGTTAAAATAGCTTAATGTCAACTGCAAAAAAATAAAAAATTAACAAAATCCAAACAACTTACTTTCATTTGAAAATAATATGAACTCTGAAAGCTATATTCACATACCCGTATGCGCCCGCAGCGAATTGAGGCTTGGAATTTTCCAATTGTTGTGGCAAGCAAAATTTTCATTCGCATATAAATTGCAAGTAACATCTGTAATTGTGTTTTTTTTTTTTTTTTTTGTTTTAATTAACCAGCATTTGCCTAATTATTTATGGTCTCCTCTGCCTAACTTTCTTTGTATTTAAGTTGAGAAAAATTAGCCCTGCTGGGAGTAGTGCAAATGAACTGCATTATATACAAACTGGCGATGCCAAACGGTACCACAAAATTCCCATAACAAATTGTATTCACTCTTACTTTCACGTTTGAAAGTGCAATCACACTTTGTAAGCAAATCAGTTAGAAGTATGACCCATTACCTTTAATCAAGTACAGATTTGACTTGACTAACTTTACAATTAGTAGCACAGCATGGCACCGATGATCATTTGAATATATTTTTGTTTGAGAAAAATGATGTAAGTGTGGTGTTTCCTTAGCAGATATTGCTTTGGTATTATAATTCTTTGAAATACACTATTTAGGCTCGCTAAAGTCCAAAACCAAAAAAATATATATATCTGAGAGAACAATATAATAATTTAGGATTATGTGTTAGCCTGAATGGATGCTTATCAATCTTGATTCGATGTGTTCTCTGAAATTTACAGTAAAACTACATATCTACACCTTATTTCATTTTTTTTTTTCAACATAGCTTTATTTTTATTAAACATAAACCCATAGGGAACTCCGGCTTATGTAATATTAGTATGTTTAGTGGAAATTATGTAAATTGGCATATTCAAAAAATCATGCTTCAAAATTGTGTTATTGTAACAACTACAATTAATTACCCGCACCCCCAAATCAAATGCAACTTATGTTTTGCTAATTGAACCAACCTAATTTCGGCCGTTGCGATCATTTTACGGAAGAAGAGTCAAACAATAGCAGTCTTCACATCCTAGATATTTTGAATTACTTACTAAGTTCCGATATTAAGGTGTCCGCGGCATAGCGGTATAATTGCGGGAAAAAAGTTTGATGCAGTCTTATACAGAAATGAAAAGAAACTACTTTGCATGAAGTTGAACTTTTTATTACAAAATAATGTTATCAGAAGTCAGAAAAATTTTATTCAAAAAAACTTCCTTTTAAAGATGTGGTCTAATACCGAATTAACTCCGCTTTTGGAAGTTAACTTGAGCATAATCTTCATTATAAACTCCCAAAAATTAAGAAGATTTGATCAGTTTTAAAAAATTTGCACTGGCAACACTCTGTAGTTAAATAGACAACAACAGCAAGAAATACTAGGAAATTAAGGGTAGCTGACAGATAGGCGTCGCGCTGGTTTGACTATCGACAGCTAGATGTCGCCGAGGTACATAGGTAAAAATATGGTGCAATAACAACCAAAGTAGTAATTCTCAATGCTGTTAATCTTCAATTTTGTGTGTGTCAGGGTAAAATTTGGATCTGATTAAATAAGATTTATTTCAGATAATTTCTCTGTTTCCATAGCATAAGTTGACATTTTGTACGAATATATAGCACTTACTTGTCTAAGTAAAGAAAAAATCAGTGCAATCAACCAAATATTAAAAAAATACAAGCCATCAAAAACTATACTTCATCTATGTAACCTTTGCTACTTTGGATAGACAAAAGTTTGTCTGCTACAGCGTGCTACAGCTTTTTACTATAAAAAAAATTAGATTTGAAATATTTTCTATCGATTTTTCAAAAAAAATGTTGCCCATCTTTGCCCTCCTCGTTTTAAAGATGAAAAGTCTTCAAATTTTCTTAAGGGTAACATGACGTATACGTAACATTTTTATTTTTTTATTACGGGGACATCTTTTATTCATAGTTTCTCAAAACTGGTCTTTTATGCTTATTTGTTGGTGTGACAATGGACCTGAAATCGCTCGAGTGTGACGACAACAAAATCGAGAATTTTGTTGATTTTTTACAGGGCACCGTCTACGGACTATATAAAGGGAGATTTGAGAAAGAAGCTGCATGTACATTGAACCATTCTTACTCCAACTACAGTGAAATTAAAAAGTCACTTGAAAAAAAAACACACACAGCCTAATCTAGTTATGCAAGATTGTCATATAGTTTCATTCAAAAATGATAAGTAAATTAAGTTAATTGAAATCAAAATTGGCAGTAGTGAGAAAACTTTGAAGCACCAGTGCCTTACTTCTTTGCACAAATAAAGTTAATTATACACTTGACGTTGACAAAGAAAGGAAAAGTGTTGCTTAAAGGCACAATGACAAGGCATGACAATCGTATAAAAGTAAAAAAGGGAAATAGGAAGTAATAAAGGTATTTAAAAATTATTAGCTAGGGCATATATGGAGGCAAATATAGAGTAGGAGTGTTACCTATATAGTACATGTATTATGTAGGTGAAAAATACTACGTATTCACACATACCTTTTTCGTATTGTTATGGTGGTTTTTTTGCATATCTAGGAAGTGTGCTGAGCGAAAGATGTTGCACCGCTAACAATCATAATTTTACTAAAACTGTTATGCAATACCGCAAATTGTGTACGACTAGGTATGAAGAATTACTTTGCACCACACGTACCCACTTACATAGTTATTAATTCGCAAATACATATCAACACACATACATACATACAATGCGCCTCTTTTACCTGTTTGATTATTCAAGAGGTAATTTTCGCACCTCTTCCTCACAACACACATACCTTCACTACCGGCAATTGATTTCAAATAAAAAATTAAATAAAGTTATTTAAATAAAATACTAGTTTTCGCAAATGAACGTATGTATGTATGTACTCATGTAAATCATATGCGGTTTTTTTTTAATTTCCGCACTATCAAACGGTGAATGATTAGACACAGTAACCAACTGTTGCAATTATATACGCTAATCCACACAAACATATCTACATACATGCGCGAATTCCAATAGTAAAAACAACACTTCGGTGCAAAGTGTTGGAAGGTTAATTTTTTACGATTTCCTGCTAGTAACCCAACATTAACCGTAACCCAATGATCTTCATGTTATGATATTCTAGTCTGTGCAGTGTACTTGTGCCATACATATGAGTTTATAGTGTATGTATGTTTACACCGTTTTGTTCCGCTACTAATCGCCCTTAACTGTGCCTCACTGTTGGTCAATAATCACAACTGTAAGCTGCTGCATGCTACCGGAACTTACAAGTGGAACGTGCTGCATGTTGCAAATTCTAATGTAAACGGTTTTTTTAATGGACACTCATATACCTACGAATGTATAATCGTACATAATATATTCTCTGCACATTCTCATTTGTACAAAGAATTATACGATCGTGCCCGTTAATGCCTAATCAAGCTTAGTGAGAGGAAAGATATAAACTCTTTACCGCAAATGTACACATTGGATGTAGCCTGCACAACAGAGCGGTTATATTCTGTTTGCAATTTATAACTTAAAAACATGCATTATCGATCTCTCTGTGGAGTCACTTCAGTTTTCTGCGTCGAAGACTAACACACTTCGTTCTCTGCGTCGAAAACTAACACAGTTCAGTTCTATGCGAACCTTGTTAGTCTTCGACGCAGAGAACAAAGTGTGTTAATCTTCGAAGCAGAAAACTGAAGTGTGTTAGTCTTCGACGCAGAAAACTGAAGTGTGTTAGTCTTCGACGCAGAGAACGAAGTGTGTTAGGCTTCGACGCAGAGAACGAAGTGTGTTGGTCTTCGACGCAGAGAACGGAGTGTGTTAGTCTTCGACGCAGAAAACTGAAGTGTGTTAGTCTTCGACGCTGAAACCTGAACAGTGTTAGTCTTCGACGCCGAAACCTGAACTGTGTTAGTCTTCGACGCAGAAAACTCAACCGTGTTAGTCTTCGTTGGGAGCGACGATATAAGAATCTCTAAGAAGCAAGTCTTCTTCAAATCGCCTCACTTTTAATACAATAACTAAACTCTTAATTGCCATTAAAACACCAAAATTCAATGTCGCTACTAATGAAAACATTATATTTTTTTGACATCACCTGAAGCTGTCCAATTAGGGTACTATTAAAACATAATTTGTCACTTTTAATTTGAAACCCAAACATAATCTACTAATTGATGACAATCTTTTGATGATCTCTAACCATATTTTATTCAAGTTCCATAGGAGAATGAGGCAAGAAAATGCTTCCTTTACAAGAATTAGTAATTTCCTCTGTGATGTCTCATAAACGATTATCAGCTCGAAGTGTACTTGAATGAGATATTTAACAGAGCTATCAAATAACTCTCTCTTATTTGAAAAGTGAGAAGAGAAAAACTTTGGCCAGCAAAAATAGAGTTTACCTTCCGCAAAAACTAACTAGATACAAACTTTAATCTTTCTATCTAACTACTTATAAATGAAAAAAACCCCTATCGTACCTATGTACATATTGTATGTAACTTACGTACTCGTTTAAGTGACAACGGAAATTGTGTAATTCGCTTAGTGGGTAATCGTGTGAAATTTAATTTGCATGACCATCACCATCACCTTCGCCATTATCAAAATCACCGGCAACTTAATAGCCCTCAACATAACGACATTTATTGTTATGGCATTTATTTTGTTGGTGTTGTTTTATGATTGCACGCTGTGGTGTTTATATGTACCCAAGGCATAAGCAGCTGGTAGTTGGAAAGATAAATAAAATGATATTTCCTAGGTTGTTTTTGTAGCAGCAGATGATGTTGGGTGTTTTCAAATGTTTAATGTTTAATGTTTAATGTTATAGTTGTGTACGCTTTGTTTCTGTTTCTGACCCGCATTTTTAGTTGTCTAAGGTGATTATCATTCAAAGTATTAAATTTAAAATGCGAATAATTGTTAGATTTTCCAGGTTTATTTTTTATTTTTTTATTTTGTAGTACAAGTTTTGTCTATATTTATTTTGCTGAAATTGTTTAACATTTATCAAAGCAGTCCTTGAGTAAATTCCGGCCAAAATTATACCAAAATGCCTAGTTATTTTGCATACACCACTAGTAATTTCATTGACGAGAACCTCTCCGACTATTTCGAGATATGATATATTCCATTTGAAGTTTTTTCTATTAACTATTATATCTTAAAATTGAAATATTAACCAAGAATAATAGTTAGCGAATTTATTATGCACAGTGCGTGTAATTTTACCATACTTACTACATACATACATATCTCACTATGTTTTGATGCAACGAACCCTCCCAAGTAAATATTTTGATCATTCAAAGCATGTAAGTCATTCAAATGCAAGTTTGCAGAAAATTGTTGTGCGTTTTTTGTATATCATTTCTATTAATCCTTTTTTTTTTTTTGTCATTAGTAATAACTTTGGTTGTAATAGCTCATATACATTATTGTTGTTGCTGTGTTGAAAGTATCACTCGTGATATTTACAGCCTAAACAATTCAATTGGAAAATCAAACAGAAAAAAGTAGCAAGCTCCCAAGTAATTGTAGCTACGCATGCGCAACGCATAGTTACTTTATTGACAAATTGTTGCGTTGAGGGAATGCACATTAGATTGGATCAACCTAACAGCTGAAAATGGAGTGTAGAAAAAATGTTCGTCGCATATTTGAGTAAAGCATCTGAGGACTCTTATCTTATGTTGAGCTGTGTCTTGTAATTGAGAGTGCAGAATGAAAACGAAACCGGTATAAATGTAAATCGAAAGAAAGAACGATCGTTACGAAACCGGACTCTAAAACAGGTTACAAAACGGATACCGGAACAAGAATAAAATAGAATGACGAAACTGAGCCCGAAACATGTTATAAAACGCAATCCGGACCGTGACTAAAACCGAAATAAATGTTGAAGAACGAAATCGGAACGAACCCGAACCCGATACATGTTATAAAACGAAATCCGGACCGTGACTACCGGAAACCGGAACAAGAATAAAATATAAATAAATGTTGAATAATGAAACCGAACCCGAAACAAGTAACGGGTCATAACTAAAAGCGAAATAAATGTTGAAGAACGAAACCGGAACGAAGCCGAAGCAAAAATAAATGTTGAAGAACGAATATTGAAATAAGCCGAAACATAAATAAATGTTCAAGAACGAAACCGGAACGAAGCCGAAACATAAATATAAGTTGAAGAATGAAATCGGAACGAAGCCGAAGCATAAATAAATGTTGAAAAACATAGCCGGAATGAAGCCGAAACATGATAAATATATATTGAAGAACGAAAACGGGATCGAAACATGTTACAAAGCCGTAACCGGGACCGGAAACATTTTACAACACCGAAACCGAATGAAACCGAAAACCACAAAAATGTTTAAGAGTGAAACAGGAACTGAACCCGAAACTTGTTTGAAAACCGAATCCTAAATATGTACACAACCGAAATCTTGTTTTTACTATAGTGGAGGTTTTAAGTCACTGAAAGTATTCCATATTTTTGGTTATAACAACCAAACTAAAACTTAGTTACAAATTTTAAAATGTTTGACCGTCAAGGCGGTTTTCATACAGGATAACATGGTGAATTTCTGAAATAACTTAGGTACATCGATTCTCAACTCCAAAGTTGCTATAGAAAAGTTTAGTTCACTTTACTGAACTTACTAATGAACTAGTTCAGTAAAAGACTTAGTTAACTAGCTATTTAGTTAAAAAATGCCCAACTGAAGTTTTCATACCTGTTCACAGTAGCTTCAACTTCGACTCACCCTAATGTGCACCATCAATTGTTAACAAGTGCATTGTAGCTGAAAATCAAACAGCTGCAACAATCAACACTCTGACACAATCAACAAACAATCATCGAGTAAATATATGTACATAAGTGTAAAACAAACAAAAACGCTACATATCTAAATTTGTGAAGCACTTCATGACGGCCTATCATGGCAGGGGACGGATTGGTTAGTTAGTGAATGTGCGCATGCGCAAGACAAATTCGCAGATTGTCACTAATGCTAAAGACATGTGTATTAATAAAAATAACATCGATTGTTACAATTGTTGACTGCTATGAACCTATTGTTGCAAGTGACTTTCAAAATGCATACAAACAATTGTAGACCTGCATTGTGAAGAAGGGGTTGCACGATGTTGCAGCGCTGCGTTCATTCCCGCTTCTTTTTCTACAATTTTCATAAACATACAACGTCAGCACGTTGACATGATTTTGTATATGACGAAGCAACAATGCAAACATTTTCCCATCATTTAAGCATGTATAATTTGTAATTGAATACCTACATAATAATACAACACTGTCATTTTTCACTTCACATTGCTTCAGCAGCGCATTCACACTTTCATAATGCATGGTTGATTTCGGCTTTTGTTTATTTTTTGGCATCGGTTGCACTTGCACCGCAAAAATTCGCACTTATTGCACTCTTGACATGCTGGTCCACTGTTCGCTGTGACTGTAGCCAAAAAAAAGTATCGGGGTACTCATATCATAATTTATGTTGAAAACACGTTGATTGCATGCAAAAATTATGGTTTATATAAACAACAGTCGTTTGATGTCGCGTTATTTTTTTAGGTTTTTCTTGTTGATTCGTCTTCATTACTTTCAATCAACTAAAATTTATTACACATCTCTCTCTCTCTGTACATAAATAATTTCATTTGCGCTTTTGTCAGCATTCAACGCCCTTTTTATTGCGAAAAAAAAACTTTCGCAAACAAAGTTATGTGATGATCAAGTGGCAGGCATCTGTTTAATCAAACGATTTTTCCGAATGTGAATGCCATGTTTTTATTAACTGTTTAGGCCATTGCAAATAACATCTGATACTGATACACAATGGTTTAGGCTTTCTCGAACTATTAGCCAAGAGAGAGCTGCCACTCACTTGGGACTAGGGATAGGAATACAATAATTTCTAGTTTTTATTTAGAAACCGAAACCGTCACGAAACCGCAACCGTAACTGAAATAAATGTTGAAGAACGAAACCGTAACCGGAAGTGAAATAAATGTTGAAGAATGGAGCCGTAACCGAATCCGATAAAAGTTGAAGAACGAGGCCATAACCGAAACTGAACGAAAAACGCAACCGAATCCGAAAAAAGTTGAAGAACGAGGCCATAACCGAAACTGAACGAAAAACGCAACCGAAACCGAAACAAATGCTGAAGAACGAAACCGTAACCGAAACTGAACGAAAAACGCAACCGAAACCGAACGAAAAACGAAACCGAAATCGAAATAAATGTTGAAGAACGAAACCGTAACGAAACCATAAGGAAACCATAACCGAAACTGAACGAAAAACGCAACCGAAACCGAAACAAATGCTGAAGAACGAAACCGTAACCGAAACTGAACGAAAAACGCAACCGAAACCGAAACCGAACGAAAAACGAAACCGAAATCGAAATAAATGTTGAAGAACGAAACCGTAACGAAACCATAAGGAAACCATAACGAAACCGTAAGGAAACCGTAACGAAACCATAACGAAACCGTAACGAAACCGTAACGAACCCGTAAGGAAACCGTAACGAAACCATAACGAAACCGTAATGAAACCGTAACCCAAGCCGTAACAAAACCGTAACGAAATCGTTACCCAAACCGTAACGAAAACGTTACCCAAACCGTAACGAAACCGTAACCCAAACCGAAATAAATGTTGAAGAACGAAACCGAAACCGGAACGACGCTTAACGCAAACCGAAACTGGAACGAAACTGTAACCGAAACCGAAGTAAGTGTTGAAGAAGGAAACTGGGATCGAAACCGGAATGAAGCCATAACTGAAACCGAAATAAATGATGAAGAACAAAACGAAAATCGGAACGACGCCTAACGCAAACCTAAACTGGAACGAAACTGTAACCGAAACCGAAGTAAGTGTTGAAGAACGAAACTGGAATCGAAACAGAAATGAAGCCATAACTGAAACCGAAATAAATGTTGAAGAACGAAACCGAAACCGTAACAAAAACCGAAGAACGAAACCGAAACCGGAACCGGAACGTTATTTTATTCGGTTTCAAAGGAAGTAAAATTTCGATCGAAAGAAGTATGAAGAATGAAGTATAATATTTTTGAAAAGCTATTTGCCGAGGTTGTCACATTTTTAAAATATTTTTATTAGGTCGCTTTCGTCTTTCTTATGCGCGGATTTTTGTTTTCGATTTTAAACCAACTTACTAGGGTCTTGAAATTTTCATCATATATTATGTCGCGATGACAATGAAATATAATGGAAAATAATCCAATAGGTGGCTCGTGAGTCGCTATATTTTCAAAAATCGCAGTTATAGTCCGATTTGGCTGAAATTCTGAACATGCATTACTATCATTAAGAGAAATATTTTCCTTAAAAAAAATTCTGCTAGGTGGAGCTGACATCGGGATAATAAAAATTGAAAGTTCGAATGATGGACCGATTTGGCTGACATTTAGCGTGTGTATTACTTAATTAATTTCATATCAAAACTTTACTCCCATAAAACTACATTTTGGAATCTAATATCGGAGACTTCAGCATCACCAAAGTCTCTTCTGCCTTGCATAGTTCAATTTTCTTTCTGTAGGTCATGGCCATTTGTAGGTAAAGAATATTAAAAGGCACACAAAAAAATAAATAAAATATACACATAGAAAGAAAAAGTGAGAGAAAACGCTCAATTAACAAATTGCACCAGAAATTGCAGCTCAAAACTCTTTTCGAAGAAATTACAGTGAAATTTTTGCAAACGAAAGTCTTCATGACTGATTTCATATCCAGTGGGCCCAGACTTGATAAGCTGATGGTCAACAATTTGAGGCATTTGATTGAAAGGTTAATGAGCATTATAAGCCATTTGGTGGCAGTTATTTGCCTTTTTTCTTGTTTTTACTTTTTTCTTCAAATTCTACAACAAATAAAGGAAACACTTTCATCGCGTTTCAGTAGCAAAGTATTTCACTGCTGCCTGAAGAAAATAAAAGCACGCACAAAAATGTCTCTGCCAACCGAAGATTATGGTGGCATACCATAAAAGTCATACACTTTGTACCTGAACATTTTTTTTTTTATTTATATTTAGTAAGCGTTACAGTCATAACTTTTTAAGCATATATTTTTGCATAATACATATTCGTAATAACAACCATAACGACGAAATTGTGTACATATTATGAATTGTTGGCATGCCCAACACGTCGCCAAGCTCATTTTTCTTAACTTTATGAGCTACTGCAAAAATGAAAAATTTGTAAGACATAAATTAAAAGTACGACCTGCACGCATGCGCAATGAAAAATGAAAACAAACCCAATTTTGTGTGCAACTTTATGCTTTCATCGTCACATACTTACACTTTTGAGTACCAAATGACTGTCGCGTTTGCCGCCAATTATGCGCTCATTGAATTTTTAATTATCATCAACTTAGTTTAGTTAGACGCACGAATGAGTTTTGGATTAGACTCTAAGCTTTATACATATGTATGTATATGTGTGAGTGCGCGAATTAAAGTTATTATTAATTTCTAGTTAGGCAACAACAATAGCTACTACAATAAAGTAAATGCCATCCAATAATGCCAGCATAAAATTATTTTGATCAAAAATTTCTTTTTTAACAATTATAATTTATCTTTATAGCAAGTACAGACATTTAGGTATGTACTTTTTTTACTTACCAACAAAGAAAAACGTGAGTAAGTCTAAGCTCGGTTAAAAGCCAACAATATATACCCAGTTGTGACATACTTCAGATTATTTAAAAAATAATCAAAACGCCCTATTTGAGAATTTGTATCAAAAACGCCTTACCTCAGAATTTCTTTAAATAACTACCTATGGGATATTCCAGCCAAAAGGGGAAATTTTTGAAAAGCCATAAAATCCCACTGCTTAGAAGAACTTTACAATAAAGGGCATTTTATTATCAAGAGTTAGGGGTAGCTAGTTGCATAACTAAATTTTTAGGGACCTGCATCGATAAAATTTAAAAAAGCTTAAAAACTGTATCAGGAAAAACAAGAAAATGTCCCACGAGTCACAATCTTTTAACCTATGTAAAAAGTTCCGAAAAGCTAATACTAATCTTATTTTCAGTATAGTACTATGTAGTAAATATGTACTTTCGACCATATACAGATTGTAGTTCAAAGTTGAATTGTAAAGATAAAATTCGTTTTCGATCTCACAAAGATGCAACGAAGGGATTTTTCGGTGTCTCACGAGTCACACTCATTTATTGAGTAGTTACAAAGATATTTGTTGTTGTTTGGGCAATACTTTTAATGCATTTGTTGTTTTTCTATGTCGATAAAAATATTTCATAGCAATTTAAGTCCCAATGTCAATTTTTTAATTCAAAGTTAACTAAGCTCTGGAGTCAAATGCCCCACGAGTCACGATGGAATGTCCTCTATCTAAAAATTTGGTTCAAAAACACGCTATTAAAGCTAAAACTGTATGGAATTTTCATTCAAATACGGTGTTTTGGAAACTCATTCTATGAAAGGGCGTTTTTGAGCTTAATTTTCAAATCTTCATAAGTACAACTCATTCCTAATTTTGGTAGTTTTGTATCAAATAAAGGAAATTTTAAGGTTCTCGAATTATGCAAACTTTCAGTGATAATCTCTTAATGCACAGCCGTTTCTTCAGGTTTGGAAGAGGAAAAATTTGCAGTGAGTTAATTCTGGATAATATTCAGGATGAGATATTTAAAATTCATGAACTTTTACATAGGTAGTTATCATAACCCCGAAATTACCTTGAAATTGTTCCGTAAAATCCCAAATCCCGGAATGACCCAAAAAAATACCGAAATGGTTCCGAAAAAGTCAAGAAATGCTCCTGAATCTGTCCCGAAATTAGTTCTTCAACAGTCCCGAAAAATCCTGAAGCGATAACTAAATGATCTTTAAGTTATCCCGAAATGATCCCACAAAGTTCCCTACATGGACCAAAACTATACCAAGTAGTCACAGAAAAGCCCTTTTTTACCCAGCAACGATAACCTTCAAAGGAAATTTTGTAAAACTCTCTCAAAAACTCAAAATTTGCAAAGTTTCCGTCCAACAAGAGTCATTAAAATCTTGCTAAAAAAAGCTGTTACATATCTCATTGGCTGCTGATTTTTTAAGTCATCGAACATTTTCATCAGAAGTCAGTAAAAGTTTTTATCAACTTTAAGTTCACAGACCGCAACTACGTGTTTACAAATATTTGATACGCAAAATTACGATGCTATGTGTGCCAAGCGCAACTAGGTATACAAATCATGCTTGAACTTTTATCTTTCTCAACGGAGTTTCAGAAAACATAGAACGCGAAATTAGGCCCAACAGCAGGCACCTGATAAGTCCCTTGCTCTATGTATTAGAAGAGGCTCTTGATGGTTTTGTCTACATTAATTTCCAAAAAAAATTTAATTTCTTCCATCATTTCAATGAACGCATTTTTGCAACTCAGTTACAAAAGATTGCGTATATGAAAGCAAACCGCTATTATAATTATAGTACATACACTAACTAGCAATGCTTATGTGTATTACGAAAACGTTTTTAATAAATAGTTGACGTACTCGAGGAGTCGTTGATTGTTTGTCATAAGAGCATTTAAATTTCACTTTTCATTTTTGCTACAAAGTGGCATATTTTGCTGTTATCATACATCTTAGAATGTCAATATTACAGCATTAAATGTTATAATATATAAGGGAAGAAATAAGTCTGTCATATACAAAGTTCAAAGCCATTTGTTGGTTTAGGAGTTACGTAAGGCGAGTTGAGGAATGTATGTCAAAGATTTATAAGACTACCTTTACCGGGGTACAAAAAAGTAGCAGCGAGTTCGTACAGATAGAGATTAGGCCAGGCCACACCGATCTCATAAGAAAAACACTTCTAGCCTTTGAGAAGTTTCCTCAGAACGTTGTTGTTTTTCCAAGTTGTATGGCTACATCCCTCAGAAAAAACTACGGTACTATTAACCTTTATAAATTGTAATATTTATTTCAAACAACTCATTATAAGCGAAGTCTCAACACATACATTAATCGCCGATTTACTCTCACCTACACTTATAAACTTCATCATTTAACTATTTTACGCTTCATATGATCCCAAACCAATTCTCCCAAAAAAGCCAACGAAGCACAAATCAGACCTAATGCCAACAGCAACAACATACCCACAAAATTAGACATTCCCAATTTAACTGGGCCAGTATCATCAATGTTGGCATGTTGTGAAGCTGCCAATTTTTTTTGTACACTCTCATCCAAATTATCGTCAACAATACGCCACTCCCAAAATTTATCCAAACCAGAAGAATGCAACATAATAACCATTTCATTGAAACGTTCCAATAGAGGCCACATGCGTGATGTATATACCACAGTGTATTGGAAATAGATATCCTCGATCATAATTTTCATTTTATCCAAAACGTTGCTAGTCAAGTGTTCCTGAACGGCAAAGTGACCTGAAAGGAAAAATGTTAGAATGGGAGACTTAAGCTGAATTTTAGGGGTGGATATTTTGTAACTATACTTTCTTAAATACTCACCAAACGGTAAACGCTCAATCGTAAAGCCCATCTCCTTTGTTTTTGCCAACTCCATCAATTCTGCTGCAGTATAAATTTTATAATTTCGCAAAAGACTCTGAATCATTTCCTGCAAATAATACAATGTGTTAATATTAAAGCCTCGGGGATATTCTAGTATCCTTTACGTTATCATCATTATATAAAGCTGACACCCATGCCTCTGAATCACCGCCCCATTTGAGTTGAAAAGCATAAAGACGTTCCACAGAATCAGCAGCTTGCTCAAAACTAGAGACAAATTTTCATACTGGATGTGAAGACTCTTAAACTATGTTTTTTCTCAAATGAACTCACCTTGGCACCGTTAGAATACTTGACAGCCCACCACCATAAATACTTGTTATGACAATATCATTCAAGAAGCAAGCAAAAAGCATTACTCTCAACGGTGTAAAGCCTACCATAATACCTTTATTGGATTGTGACACAAACAACTGCAATGTTGACGATATTGCATATTGTAAATTTTCCCACCAACTATTTTCTAAGTTATAATGAAATTTCACGCTCGACGATGTAACGATAGAACGGTAATGATCCAAAAATGATAGCGCCAAAATTTCTACGCATAAGCAGCCGATAACAAATGCCCACAGGGCAGGTTCAAATGGTTCGATGGGTAAAAGCCAACTAGCTAAGCGCCTGCGAGATAAGTAGAAAATATTATTTAGATAATAACTGTTTCTGATAACCGATTTTTTCACTCACTTTGGTGCAGGTACTACGCATGTAATGCCCGATCGTCCGATATACATCGACATATCTAAAGATACATAATCGACATACCTGTGAATAGCATTGTGTAACTTTTTGTGTTCTCTCCGCGCTGTTCACGTTTCTTAACTCTACTTACCACGTGTACATCGCGCTCATGCCCACTTCGGCCTTTCCTGTAGCTATCATACCCAAAGCACCGTATCCTGTCTTATTCCTAAAAGCAACTCCCCAGTCATTTGCATCAGCTACAATGAAAGAAGGGGTCTGAAATCGTTACGGTCTGTATCTTATTTTGCCCCTAGAGCGAGATATCGTAGAAAGTTGACAAATGCTAGGCTTGCTTGGACTGTAGAACAGGGTCCGGTAGAAATGAAATTGAGGGTGAAAGAGCGGTCATCGCGCCAATGAAATTATGTTATCTGTTTTTGCTCCCACCCTCACTAGCCTCATCGAGGCAACAGCATGCATATGTTGTTCAGCCGTTACTTGCAAGTGAGCGACTGTCCATAACAAAAGATATCCATTGATTGGTCAGTGCGATTAAAGTGCTCTCATAAGCGCAGCATTAATTTCATTGTTTGAGAGGCCAATCAAAGAGCGTAATAATGTGTGTGAACTTGGTTCTCAGATTTTCTGACAATTGTCCCACTGTTTTTGCGACTCGTTAGAAAAGCTTTTAAACGGGCTCTTTACTTTCTAGAGTCGCAAAAACAGTTCCGACCCTATACAACCACACTTCGCGTCCCTTCCGACGAGTTGTCTATGTAATAACCCCACAAACAATCTTTTTATAAACCGCTTGATGTATGTTTAGCATTATTCTGCTTCCTTTTTTTACTTTCTACGAAGTCTTAATAATCTTACTTACAAGTATCAATATCTACGGTGCAATTATGCTTTTCACAAAATGTCTGCAAAATCCTCGCCTCAGTGCCATCGATGTCCACATCACCATCGTCGTCGCCCGGCGGAAAAGCTCTATCACGAGAAGGTGCACCACGATACTAGACGGAAAGAAATATATATCTATATGTCAAAATTTAGTTTCTGAAACGATCTTCGAAACAATCTAACCGAGCTAATCAGAGGAGTCCCGAAGGAGATTCCCTGGTACGGTCACCCTCCTAGGCAGACTCCCAAAGGAACTTTTCCGTAGGGGAAAAGTGCCTTTTACAAATGTATGAAAAAGTGTTCCTTTTGAACTCCTCTAAAGTGCTTTCACGTAGTCTCAAAACACTCCCACATATGTATACTCCGGAACAAATACCTAAACGTTCCCATTTGGTGCTCTGTAGGACTCCCCTTTCAAGGAAGTTTTGACGCAGTTACTTTTCGAATCTTTTGGAAAACGCCCCAGCTGGGAATTTACTAGCCTACCTTGAGGACAGTAATCCTCTTTTTTTTAGTTGATTTAAAAATGTCTACTCACATATTTCAAAATAACGTCTGGTCGATAATCAAAAGCAGCCATAATTACTTCACGTCCTTGTAAATCCGCAAACTTATCAGGAAATAGATTATTACCATGCAGAAAAGTATTACTTGAGGCATTGAAGCGATCGAGTAAATAGAGTTGTTTCGGATTGGCCGCATATGGACCGACGAACTTATTTGTTTTTAGTTCAAATATTTCCGGATTGGCATTGGATGTTTCTATAAGCAGAATGCTCGCTTGATCTGTGAAATGAAGAAGAAAACTTGTAGGGTATTCGCCATAGTTTTGATTCATCAATCATACCTTTGAAAAATTCATGCTGAAAATAATCATCCTGCATTTCATCCTTATTATAGGCAAACAAAAATTTATTATGTATTGAGCGCCAAATCGAATAGCAGCTAGCATTTATAATCGATTCAATGAAAATGGGAATATCCTCTTGAAAGGCTAGAAAGCTCTGCAATAAATAGGGTAACGACAGTTGGTAATATTTATATGTTAAATAATTGTAGTCACACAAATTAAAATTTTATTTTATTTTATATTTTTTTATTTTGTTTTCAATTTTTTTTCCTTTATTTTTTTATTATTTTATTTTATATTTTTTTATTTTATTTTCTATTTTTTATTTCCTTTTATTTTTTTTTACTATTTTTTATTTTAATTTTTATTATTTTTTTATTTTATTGCGTTTAGTTTAATTTGATTTCTTTTTTAGGGTTATTTATTTCTCTATTTTATTTTATTTTTTTTCTTGTCTTTTATTTCGATTTTTTATTCAATTTGATTTTATTTTATTTTTTTACTATATTTTGTTTTACTTTTTTTCTTGGTTCTACTTTATTTTATCTTATTTTATTTTATATTTTTTTTTATTTCCTTTTATTTTTTCATTTTAATTTTTTTATTGCGTGTAATTTAATTTGATTTCTTTTTTGGGGTTACTTATTTCTGTATTTTAATTTTTTTAAATTTTTCTTGTCTTTTATTTCATTTTATTTTTTTATTCTATTTGACTTTATTTTTTTACTATATTTTGTTTTACTCTTTTTCTTGGTTCTACTTCACATTATTTAATTTGTTTTCGATTTTTTTCTTATTTTATTTTATTTTCTATTTTTTTTTAGTTTTTTTTATCCTTTTATTTTTTTTTTTTTTTTTCATTTTATTTTTTATTTTTTTTTTTATTTTATTGCGTGTAATTTAATTTGATCTCTTTTTGGGGTTATTTATTTCTGTATTTTATTTTTTTTTTAATTTTTTTTTATTGTTTTTTTATTTCATTTTATTTTTTTTTATTCTATTTGATTTTTTTTTTTACTATATTTTGTTTTCACTTTTTTCTTGGTTCTACTTCATATTATTTAATTTTTTTTTACTCGACTTTATTTTATCTTATTTTATTTTATTTTATTTTATTTTCTTTTTCTTTTTATTTTTTTTTTTTATTTCTTTTTATTTTTTTTTTATATCCTTTTATTTTTTTTTTTTATTTAATTCCCTTTTTTGTTTTTTTACTATATTTTTCCTTAGATATTTTTTTTCTTTTGCTTATGGGAGCTATAAAAGTATACCCCCATCTTACCTCACAATGCGAGTTTTCTAAAGACAAAGTTAATTTCGCAACCAAAGGATTCATAACAATATAATCCTTCAGAAGCTCTTTGCGTTTCGCTTCGAAATCCACAACATCATTGCGAAAAGATGACTCCAACCCATGTTGATGAATATTTATGATTGCTCCAGAGTTTGTGTTAAAATTTTGTCCACTTATTGAAAAGGCTTGACTATCAGGCCAAATAATGCAAGTTGTAGTTGTTGAAAGATAATTTTGCACTGCAAAAATTTTACAAAAGAATAAAAACTTTTAACTTTGCTGAATATTTGCGCTTACTTATCACATTCCATATGCGCGCCCAATAAAAACTCTGCAAATAATTTGTTGGCGCTAACATGTTGAAAGAATTTGCGTTAGAAAGCAATACTTCTTAAGGTGGTCAAAATGAAATGACATCCATGCCTAGTTTTCTTTGACTTTTAAAGCAAGTTATTCATATAATCAAACCTTAGGCCGAAGGCACACTCCATTGTTGAAAATTGTGTTTTTTTTTTTTTGTTTTCCGCACATTTTTGACGATTTGTTTTCCACCAACAACGATTCACTAATCATAGCACATTCAGGTTCGTATTAAAGTACCACAATAACGGGCAAAACAATAGACCACATATTTTTTATTTGTTCAATGAATCCCATGAGTAATTTTCGAAAATTTATGGTATGTGTATCTAATATATTTAGATACTAATTATTTTTTCTGAGATAACCCCTTTGTTTCAAACAAATTGTTTGAGTTCATTATGAGCACATTATTTGTGTGGGCCGTATATGCCTAGATAATTGTTGAAGTGCATACTAATGAGCATACCACGATGACCATTAAAGTGCAAGTCGATAGATAAGATTGCATAAATTACAATATTATCAAGCAAGAAAATATTTAATTTGAATGACAAAACGAAAATTAAGCAAGTATTTTGGACGAACTGTGATAAGTTAAGTTCACTAACAGAAAAGAAAATTATAATACATTTGAATTCCCTCCAAACAAATTGGCTGAGAAATGGCAGAACTTCAAAAAAAAAGTTGCTCATACGCAGCGTCGCACATAAGGATATTTAACCAATTTGGTCGGCCAAAACTACATTTATTAAAACTGCCCCAAACAAGTCCAAATTAGTCGAAATTATATTTGACAAGTCCCCTAAAAGCTGAATAAAATGCTGGTACATTTCATCAGACTCACCTACTAATTTCGTATCTGAGATTGGTTTGTCCCATACACTTTCGAAATTTCTAGAGACTTGCCAAAAACCCCTATCTATGGTTACAAACCGAAATTAACCAATTTTTGAAGCTTTTGGTGATCAATTCGAAATTTCGGAGTGTTTATTGACCAATGAAATGTAGGTACAGACTTATTTTTTTGTGTCGCTTAGGAACAATCATTTTTGAATCTATGGAGGCAATGCATGTTTCAAAGTTATAATTCAAGAATCTTCTTATTTGAAACGAATTTTAATATTTTAAAATGAAAGACTAAATTTATCGAGCTGAAATGCATAGAGAAAACTGAGCTGGGTATGGATAAGAATTGACCGTGAATTTGGTTCAATCAACCCATATTTTGGTTGAATCAACAGATATTTTGATTGATATAACTATATTTTGGTTGATATGACCAAATCACTGTCAATTCGTATCCATCACCAGCTCAATTTTCTCATTTCTTCATTGGTAGAAAAACGTCCTAAATACTTAATACTTTCGGCGATTTGGAAGCATTCCATTCATTCAAATCTACTGCAAATTTCTCGATACGTACAGTGTGTCATAAGCCTTAATTGTGTATGTAAGTGAGAGCACTTGTTTACTGATCAATTACATCATATTTGCTCCCTAATAAAGACATTTTGCAAATTAAATGAAATTGTTATTGTAGTTGCCCAATTGACCAACAAATAATGTTAATCGTTTATCCTTAAATTAATGATGAGTATAATCTTTTGAAATCATCGTATTTATAGGGGTGAAAAAACATGTTTGTCACGTTCGTAAGCATAACATTTTTCAAGTCTTTACCAGTCCCTTTATATATACCTAGTCTCTGCCACTTTCGTACTCATAAAACTTTCAAAATTATTTTACTTTGATATGAGCAACATATATTTATTAAATAATCAACTAAATTTCTTTTCGTTAGTCAATTATTTTTTACACTATTTAGTTACAATAAACTTTCTTTCAGCAACAGCCCTATGTTGTGTTTCATCATATCAAAGAAGAGATAATTTCGCAAACATAAATCACATTTTTATTGACATTTTAATTTCATATTTGTTATGTGACTAATGCTCTTATTAATTAACAGCAAAATTAAAATTACGTGTACATATTATTACATATTATTATGATGATGGGCATGATGCGTCTGAAATTTTCCTATGCCAAAAATTAGTTAGTAAAACTATAATTTTCGCAATAATTATAAACTTTTTCTTGCTGGCGAAATATTTAAATAATGTATAGGAATTCGGTATACCAAAATTGGGTTTTTACATCGTTATATTTATGATATCGATTAAAATGTATACCAATTTTTGCTGCCGGCAAAAAGATGTACCTCTGTATAATTTTTCTCAAAAATTTGGTCAAACAAAAAAATTGTGTAAATACATAACAAAATCTATATTGCATTGCTGTTGTTGATCTTCCATCAAGACCTGATCTAAAGTGAAATCTTTGCGTAGTCTTAAACACGATATATGTATATGTTTGAGAAAAGTTATAATTACTTTTACTTCAATCAAATAGCCTAACTGGAACCATTGAACTCAACTTAAATGATCATCAGCAATTAAATGTTCATTATAAAATATTTAGTTGGCGAATTAAAAGACAAAGCCCGCAAAAGGTAAAAGTGATCTAAAATTAGTGAGCGAATAATAAAAAATATATAAAGTCTGTCAAAAAAATATGCTATAATCTTAAAGAAACAACTTTAGTTATTTTAAATTTTGTGGACTTTTGAGTTTTTGGCGAAAACAAGATCCTTCAACAAGATCGAAATTGCAATCATCGTAGTTGGTATTGTTTGTAGCATTTTTCAACTTGTTTTCGCCAAAAACTCAAAAAGAATGATTTGATACAAATTATTCGACTGGTCAAAAGTCCACAAAATTTTCAATAATAATAACAATAATAATAACTAAAATTTGAATTATTTTAATTTTTTTGATTAAGCGAAAATAGTTCACTCAATCAAATCGCAACCTAAAAATTGTTTCGCGTTACTAATATTTAAAAATAATTATTTACACACATATAATTAATATACCAAGAAAGTAGTGTCACTTTCATTGATAGTGCAAGTGATGATCTGTATTGTAAAACTACGCATGCGCAGCACATTAAACGGTTTGGAAAATCAATAAACAAATGTCTATATTTTACGATTTACAGCATTCGCTCATTCAAGACATACATATGTACCTTAGTAAATGCATCAATGCCTAAAACATTTAGTTGGCTCATAAAAAGAGGTATGGCTTTTTGGTAGTCGCTAAAATTATGAAATTCGAGTCATCGTGGCATTTAAAGATACACCGAAAAAAATTGCAAAATCTAAGGACCTTTTTTTCTTCAGAGCATTAGAAATCATATAGGTACAACAATCCAGAATTTTCTTTTCTTGACCTCATCTAAGTCAAATTCTTTAACTCCGACTTGAACCGCACTCTGTTTGGTGCTGTTCTCGTTACATTATTCCAACTGTATCGTGCGTCTTCGAGCTCTTTATCCGCAGCTATGCAGAAAGTTTTCGCTGGTGAACCAGGTCGTCGACTTCCCTGTAGACGTCATCGTAATGCTTGTCTGCATAATACAATAATTTGGGTTCGTTTGCAGGGATTCGAACCAAGACTCTTAGCATCATACCCGACTGCTCTACGGTAGCTGAACTATGGTCAGGTCTGCGTAAAGCTCGTACAGCTCATCGTTAAATTTCCTTCGATACTCGCCATTGGTATTACGGGAAGCGCCATAAATCTTCCGGAAAACTTTTCTCTCAAATACTCCAAGGGACATCTCATCTTCTCTTGACACTGCCCGTACATCAGGACTGGTATGATGAGAGACTCATAGAGCGTGATCTTTGTTTGTCGAGAGGGGACTTTACTTCTCAATTGCCTATTAGTCCAAAGTAATAATTTTTGGCAAGAGTGATTCTCTGTTGGATAATTTATCACAACTTTAAAAAGAGCGATTTATTCTTTCATAATGTACATATATGTCTACAAATTTCGTGCAAGTACCTGCGTCTGAACTTTCCAAAACTTTTCGAGCCAAATTTCCAAAGGGCTTTATAAAACTTACTTTTATGTACTTTCATACTTACTTAGGTACGTGGAGGAGATGAAAATGAGATAATAAAATAAAAATAATTTTTCGTAACAATTGCGGAATCATAATTACAACAAAAACAAAACCAACAAAAACTGTAGAAAAAAAAACACAGCTGCATACCTTTTGATTAGATTCAGTAAATTTCAATTTCTAGCAACCCACAGTTACAGATCTACGTTTATCTTTATGTATGGATCTTTGATGGAAATGTAAAATTAAATGTAAATTCACACACACACACATACACACTTTGTACATTATAAATATATTTACTTTAAATGTGCATTATATAGTGTACCACAATTTACTCGTACTCTTACCTTGTTGGATGATACATATTTGATTGTTAGTTAGCTTTTGGGTTATGTCTCATTGCTCCTTGCATGTGGTTGTTATATATCTGAAGTTGAGCTTTAGCTATTGCATATCACGATGTGGTTAGTTAGCCGCAGTGACATCAAATTACTTTCATTTGAGCTTTGCCTGACATTGTTGACTGAAAAGTGATTATACATACTCGTGTGTGGGTTTATGTTGGAGGTGTACTGATACTCAAATATGCTTATTTGCTTGTCTACAATAATAATTGTATACATTCCATCAACATAAATATACATTAGTAACTTAATTTTTATATCAAATGCTTACACACCCAGTAGGAAAAGGAACTTTGAATAATAAACGCATTACAGTTGAGAAAGTAGCTACAGAGAAAGACCTTAATTTTTTCGACTTTGTCTTTGAAATTTATAAAACCGACAATAAAATTCTAACCCCATAATAATAATAGGACACAATACACCTTTTTTAATTAAAACCCTGCTAGACATACATTACAGCACCCATCAGTTTTTTCATATTGCCTTTGAGAACCTGATGGATAGGGATATGGATGGGGGTAGAGATAGGGATCGGATTAGAGAAACATGCAGGGAAATAAATTTGTGACAGGACAACGTCTGCCGGGTCAGCTAGTATCTATATAAAACACTAAGAGTTTCGGATAACAGGAAGGTTTTGCCAAATAAGCGAGTCCAGCACTACCTGGCGGAATAAAATATGTATAGACCATGTTAAGAGGACTTATATAAAGAATAAACTGACAAAATTTGGCAAAAATCTGTTCAGCAGTTTTTGAGCCAACTCGTCACAAAAAACGTATAAAGATAAGAATATAAACCTCTTAAAAATATGTGCTGTAACTTAACCCTATTTGGCCCGAAGTTTTAGCTAAGCAGATTACAATCATTTAAATAATCAGATTCCGGAAATCTTACTCCGCGCTTTCATTTATTTCCGCTCTTTTTCTATACATCGCACTAACCCATATCCTCATCTGTCTCTGTTGTTGTTGTTGTTGTTGTTGTTGTTAACAACAAAACACTCCCCGAAGGTTTTGGGGAGTGATGCCGAAGTTGACAGTCCTTTGGCCGGATATGACCCCGGTACGCTGCGGTGCTCCCTTGCGGTACTGCCCGACTGTCGTGGTAGCGATTTGGTATGACCAGTGGAACCTTCTAGGTCATGGCATCCCTCCATCCATGAGGAAGGAGAAGATGGGTAATGAGAGGTGAGAGGCATCATATCCGTAGATCAACCATCGAGTTAGCACGTCAATTACCTATGTCTCTCGCTCTCTCTGCATCTGTGTCTTCCTCTCGCTCTGCATATCGTTTTCTTCACCATCCTACTAATGAAGCGTCACAAATTACAGCGTTGCCGTTCATTCTACAATTGACTAGCATTTTAAACTGTTCGCTTCTATTTCCTAGAGGGTAGTCTATGGTTGCATATACGTTTAAGCATCAAAGTGCATATGTACGCATGCTTGTAGTAATTTAATTAACCACACTTGACAGTTGAGGTGTCAAGCGTGACGTGAATCACGGCTCAAAGCGGTGACGAGGGTGTATGAATGGAATAGCTCAAATAAATTATTGGGTGGCGTACGAGGCGCTTGCTCTACAAGTGAATGAATGGCGCCGCTCCAAGTAAATCATAACTTTTCCAATTAATAGCGAAAGTTATTCTCTATTTTCATTCATATCATAGCACTCACATGTTTATAAGATTTAAAATTTGAATCTTAACTATTTACTCTTAAAATTTTCTGGCAAGCTGCAGTTAATATGCGCTTAATACTTTTATATCTTGTCATATCATTGGTGTGTTTTTTTTGGTAATTTAAGCTTAATCTGTGTATTGATTACAGATCTAGCTTTTAAATCAAATCTACAAGCTTTAATGTTTTGTTTTCGATTAACTGTCAAATTGAATTTATGCGATTATTCATTGAGTATACTCATTAGATTAAAACACCTCAAAAATGAAAATCTGCGTAAGAAATTTTAGAAATTTGATCCCTCAAAGATTGTATACTAATATGATTATTGAAAGCGCACTAGAAGCAGCGTTAATTTGGCCAGCTGCCAAAAACTGCGTTCAATAAAGTAAAAGTTTTAAGTGGAAGATAGAGAACATCTCATTCTTATTTCGAAAGGCAACGGAGAGCACAGCTTTTCTACACAATATTTATGCTTTGTGGTCATTGTGAGACACGTTGCATATGACTATTTTAGATAAGGAAGCGAAAAAAGTAGGCCCTGCGGTCAACGAGGATAAGACGAAGTATTTGCTGTCACCAGCATTAACGCCGAAAATAATATCAGTCTAAAACCAAGAGCTACTGAGTAGTCAATTGAGAAGTAAAGGCCTCTCTCGGAGAACAGAGATCACGCACTATAAGTCTCTCATCATACCTGTCTTGATGTTTTGATTAGACGGCCCTTGGAGTATTTGGCAAAAAGGTTCTCCGGAAGATTTATGGTCCTTCCATTATCATAGTCATGCGAATGGACAAAAAGAAGCTCCAGCCCAGAAGGGTTTTCTACCGTCACCCGAATTCGACAGCAGAGGAAGGGGAGGCCTCGGCTCAGATGGATACAATAGGTGAAGGATGGCTTGAACTGCCTTGGGGTTCAAAACTGGTGTCAGTTGAAGGACTATCAAAATTCACTGTATGGTTTTTGTGGACCCACTCGGATGCCTTTTGAAAGCGTGGAACAAGTTAGATGTTTTTAGAGACCTGTACCCATCTGTCCCGTCCTGCGGCAGAACTTTCGTTTAATGATAAAAGTAAACTTCCCACCGAAATTCATTCAATTATTAAGGGTTCGATTCCAACCATTTGACGATTTGGCATGGAATAACCCAATACGAAAAAATGAGTGGCAACCCCCGAAGAGTTTAAATAATCCTCTGTAATTCGATGCCAAACTTATTAAATTTTAAATAAGCAGGTGATTGAGAAAGGACTTTTATTTCGGCCGCGAAAAAAATTTCTTAAGTAAGAAAAAATACAAAAAAGGTGGCAACCGTGGTTTATATGTCTGACAGTTTTTCGATCATCTTTCATACGATACCAAATTTATTTAATTTGGATATGTGGTTTATTAGGCCTAGAAAATGAGATGTATTTTTATACTGCTAATTGTTATGAAATAAAATATTTTTTTATTTTCGGCTTCGGTGTTCGGCTGAATATAGGATAATGCCGAATATTCGGTTACAGCTTCGACCAAGAATTCTAGTTTCGGTCGGACACTAATACATATACACACATACATACATTGGATTTACTCCGCAAATAAATTTTTGATACATTTTTTTTGTTGACAAGAAAAAATAAATATCTTGGTTAAGCGATAATTCTTGTCCTGTTAAATTAGAATTTCAGAATTGCTTTTATTTTTTTTTTGTCTTATATTTAAAGAGGCATAAAAGTCCAGAAAACTGATTCACATACTGTGCGGTCTCAGAAAATTAAAATTAAATTAAAAAAGTAACCAGATAATAAAGAGTCTTCAATTTGGCCAAGAACTTGTCGGACAAGCAATACAACTTGAAAAACTCACACAAAAACAAACGCACGCTTAACAAATACAAGAAAATACCAAGCTGAACTTGAAATAATATACAAAGAAACGATTTAGTTGCAGCGCACATGTTGCATCAAACATGTTGGTTGACACATGTTGGCTTGATCTTTCAACCACAACAAAAACGAAATTTCTTTACTAATTTTGTTAGCTACTAGCTTATGGATACAAGCTTGGCTTATTGCAGCAAACAGTTTAAAACGAAACTTTGACGAGTAAACAACGATGAGCGGGTAAAATTGTGTTGTGCGTTTACGTTAGTGAATTTATGCTACAACAGCATTGAGTGACATACCGATATGCAATTAATGCAAACTACATATTATAAATGAGTGGCCGTAAATATGATAAAATAACGGCAATGGCCAAAAGTGGCTTTGCATTGTTTGAAAGAAAAATATATATAAATATTTAAGATATATGTAATAAGAAACGAAGTGAAAATGTGAACAAACGAAAAAATTTGAAAAATGATTATTTTTATGGAAATGTGAAATTAACAAAATAATTTTTTTTTTATTTATTTATATACTACCTGGTAAACAAAGTTAAAAGTTGAAAAGTATATCATGCTAAAACGAAACCATACAATATAAAGCACGCATGCATTTTTGTATATAAAAATGAGGCGCCGCGCAGGCGCACGACAAAGTGCAATGTTTAATTGGTGCGCAAGAAAAATTCAAGTAATAATAACATAGTGAATGAGCTCAAAATAATTACATTAAATACAGTACGAAAAAAAATTGTGAGTTAAAAAAGTTAAAAACTGTTCGAGCAAGAATCAAAGTGCAGTCAAAAAGTTGAACAAAAAAATTGTTAAGAATGCCTCTCAATAAATCACAACGCAAACCTTCTAATGAAACGCTAGCTAGCCTCGCGTTAGATAGCACATTGGACTCGCGCATGTCCAGCGCGGAAATACCACAAATGGAGCTACTCAAAATCAATTATGTGCAACAGTGCAAAGCATCACGCAAGGCGCATTCTACGACAAGCGTTCCAAAACCGCAGCAGCAACAGCAATTGAAACGGCCTGGCTTTATGCCGGACCCTGTTAAATATATAGCGCACAAGCCAGCTATCAGCAGCAATCACAATCAATTTGGTGGCCCAACACTAAATGCTACTAGTGGGAATAAAATCCAAAGCGCTGGTGCAGCACGCGCCGCTTCAAATAAAATGCGCACCTCACCACATCAACCTTTACCACCACCAACAATTGAATCATGGAAATTTATACATCAAATGCCGCAAGCGAAGCCACAAATGCAGAGACAGCAGTCCGGCTGTGCGGATGCAACTCCGCCGAAATTTCGCCCAACAGCAGCTTCCTCCTCTACTGCTTCAAGCGCTAGCGTCAAAGGCGCGTTTGCTAAAGACACGCACGCTGACTCCGAGGACTACGTCGATGCGATATCATGTTGCAATTCCGCCTGCAATTCTGCTACACAATCCTCTTGCTCATCAGATGAGAATGATTGTGCTGAGGATGGCTCATGTGCAGCTTATCGTGATTGTGAAAAGTCTAATAGCTGGAATTATCGTGCGCGCATCTCCACCTGCGACATACGACGCGACATTGCACGCGCTGGTGTTAAATCGCGCGCTGATCGTATAGCGCGTATTGAGAAAACTGATTGCGCGCACCAACATAAACCGGGCGCCTCAGCAGCTAGCGATTGTCTAAAGCGTTTATCACCACCATCAAATTCTGTGCCACAAATGCCAGAAGTCGTTTCGCAAATCAATCGACTTTTCGAGCAGACCAAACAACCAGAGCAATGGCGCTCAACAAAACAACATCGGGCACCCGCACCACCACCGCCACCGCCACCAACAGGAGCGCTAGAGAAATCCACGACCGGCATAGGTGTATTACCAAAGCAACCGCTACGCCCTGCGCCAACGCCTATAAAAGAGCCAAATATGAGAACGCGCCCCCGCCCGCGTGAACCACTGCCAAGTATTGAAGAGCGGGTCAAGCGCTTTAGTAACTCCAGCGTGTCTGGTGACTGCTTAGATTGTGCTATAGAAAGTAGATGTGGTGACAAGGAAGAGTTAATTAGCGCGCGTAAAGAAGAGTTTAGTACTAAACGCGCTTCACCTGAACAGCAACGCCCGCAGTTGTCACGCATTCCAAAACCTATAAACGAAGCGCAACAACGCAACTCAGCGAGCTCAGCGCCCTATAATGAAACAAATGAGCAGCTACAGCTGCGCATACGTCAAATGTTCGAACAAGAAGAGGATCGCAAGCAACAACTGCAGCGCCAGATCGCTGCAGAATTTCGTATGCAATGCGCGGGTGAAAAAATTAAATTGCGCCCTACCAAATCAACAGTCAACCTTCTGACAGCAGATAAGCCTGCGAGCAGTAGCAGCGCTAAGCTAGCTGCTAGTTGTGAGGAGCGCATGGAGGAAAGCTTATTGAATCCGACGCGCCTGCAAGCGCTAGCCAACTTTCAAAAGATAAAAACAGAGCGCGTGCATATACGCAAGAAGCGTCAGCCACTGTTAATAATCAATCAACTCAGCGAGGCGAAAGCAACAAATGACAGTAGAGTGGAAGCAGAGCGCGGTGAGGTGCTAGAAAACTGCAAAGAAGTTGAATGCAACGGCGCGCAACTTGCGTCAAAGGTCGTCGTGCACAAGTCGGCGCCTGTGGATGCCAGTCGACGTACGTGCGGCTACAAAAATTGCAATTTCGCCAATTGTCCCATATCTGCAACGAGTAATGCCACAGGCAGCAGCGGAAACAGCAGCGCTAGCACACCGCAGCTATCCGACGAGGAGCTGAGTACGCGCAAACGCCTATCGCTCGAGAGTTGCTGCTCAGACTCAGGAGTCTCATCCGCTGCCGATGCAAAAGAACATAAAACCAAGGAGAATAACATCAAAAATCTGGGAAAGTGTGAGGACTGCGTCAAAATACTGCTCAGCCAAGGACACAATGAGCCAACGATCATGCAGCACAAGGTTCAACTATCGCCCACTGCTGCAACGTCGAAAATCAAAGAATTCGCTGGCGACAAGTTAAAAGAGGGACAAATAACAATTCATGTTGGGAAAGTGACTACGTCAAGTGGTGGTGACCCAAACGATGTACAAAATTTTGCAAAAAAAAATCTCACCAAACCAACTACGGATGAGTTATTAACAGCCGCGTCGGCAAAAAATAATGGAAAAAAGTTGGGTGCGAGTGATAAGTTGTCTAACCGGACTGCAGCAGATGCGCTAGCAAGCGCTAACAAAACGAAACAGTGCAACATTGCAAATGACCTCAAAAATAATGAACAACGCATTTACAACAACACAAATGGCAGCAACATTATTAAAAACACGCACAACACTGAGCGCCAGCCGTTATGCGCAACAACAATAAAAATTGATGATGATTGGGTAAACGAGCAGCAAAGTAACTGCGATACAGACTCTTTAATGGCGCCACCAACGCCTCCGCCGCGCATAGCATCTAAGTCTCCAAGCGCGCTACAACATTTTAACAGCAGTAGCAACAACAACAACAAAACCAGCAGACGCGGTGATAATGATAAGCACAGTGTGAAAATATTTGTAAGGAGCTCGATGACCAGCGCAGGAGTGGGCGGTAATCCAACGCGCGCTTCATCCGTTTCCATGAACTCTTACACTTCACAAGCGTCCGGCTGTTCAATGCACTCAGATGCTTCAGCGCTGACAAACACTAGCAAATCTTCGACATCTGGGAGCTCTTACACGACCATATCCAGTGACGCTTCGAGCAGCAATGTTAAATGTGTTTGCCACTGTCGAACAAATGCAGGCGCTTATGATGATGATGAATCCGATGAGAATGCAGATTACTTTGGCAGCTTGGATCGCATGACAAAATCGGCTATTTACTTTAATCCCAGTGCACGTCTGAATGTGAGTAGTCAGGGTAGCACACAGAGTGATACGATACGCGCTTGCGCCACATCACCAACGCCCTCGGCAGATACTTTTTGTAAGGTAAGCTGCGTTGAATGTGGCGAGGTGACATGCAATGAAGAGGAGGTGAATCCGCGTAGTTCAATAGGAAGCGCCAGTAGTGGTATTGGTAGTAGTGGCGGTATATTTTGGAATAATGCTTTCCTAAACGACTCGCTGCAGAAGCCAAACGTCAGCAATGGTGGTTTAAAGAATAAGAGCGCTGCAAGTGTAGCTGAACGCAACGAACAAGAGCAATGTTGCTGCAGTTTGACCAGTTGCGATGAGGATAATTGCTCCTTTTATGAGTGTGATGGCGGTATTGTTGTTGAAACGGCAACAGATGATGATCATTGCGTATCGCGCATTGAAGTGCAGGCAAGCGTACATGCGCCAAATAGCAGCAGCAACGGCAGCGGTAGCAGTGGTGCTAAAAATGTTGAAACGCGCGCGATTGCAAGTAGCAACAATAACAAAGGTGTTTGTGATTGTGATTGTGCTGAAAACAAATCAAAATCAGCAATTGAAGCGCAAGTGCAACGCATTCGCGAACGTGAACGCTGCGCTACGCGCCAACAGCAGCAACAAGAACAGCAGTGGTTGCGTCAGCGCATGCGCGAACGCGATTGCAGTCGACAAATGCAATTCATAAGAAATAGCAGCGCTGAGGAGATTTTAATACGTAATAAAATGTTATTGAGAAAGGTAAGTTTTTTTTTTTTTTACTTTTTCAAGTTTGTTTGTCCCCTTTTTTATATTTGTAGTGGGCTCTAATGAAATGCCTGCTTGCGAAGACTTTGGTACCATACACTGCAGCGTTTAGCTCTAATAATATTTAAGCCAATCCATTATTAAGTTGTCTAATTTGGCGCGAAGTTATTCAGCTTAATTTTTTGTATGTAAACATATGTATAGCTCACTTTCAGTAGTTATTACATTGCAATTTTCAATACTCATTTATTTTCTACTTGAATGAGTCAGTGTATGGTTTTTTTGAAGAGCACTCCCTTTCAGGTAGAAAAATGCAAAGAAAAATTGTTTCCAAATTGCCGACAAAAGTTCAATATTTCTTATATTACGAGGCAGTTAAAATCCCTACTACGGCGTCGCGATGCATCGCAAAAAAATTGGTATATTGTTGAAGGTCCTTTCAAGTCTAGGAAGGTCATGAAAAATTTATAATTTTCGGCCGAGTATTTTTCAGTGATACAAACTAGGTTGTTAAGCGCAATTAAACAATGCAAACGATTTCATTTCAACATCATCGCCACCGATGCCGCAGTCATCTTTCTGGAGGAATGTCAGCCATTATGACCTACAAGACACCGGTGCCTGATAAAATAACTGTGAAACTTCAGGGATCTCTGTGGACTTCCTGCAGCTACTAGCTGCCCTCTAAGCCAAATGTTTGTTTATCCATATCTCTTTACAAATCAGACTCTCCTCATTCCTCTTAAAAACATTGGAAGGCCTGGTTGATTTGCATATACGCATTAGGGTTCCTCGGTAGAGGTTTTCGGCAAAGTCAGGTCAACTGAAATGGCTCTCCGTTCTTTTATAAAACTTAAATAAAGATTATTTGAGCCCAAAGAATTTGTATTTTTGCCTTTTGTGTACATCAAAGTAGCGTTCCGTAATGTCTTTAAAGCGGTCATTGAAATAGGCGTGGTGGGTTTAAGAATGGATCCGACTTGATAGTAGTTATCAACCGTCTGGCAAGATTGTCAACGAAGAGAAGGGAGGCGCTGGAGCCCAAAGAAGGGGGAAAGGTACGTCGCAAGGAGGTGTTCTTTCTCCCCTTCTCTGAGTCACAATCGTTAACGACCTTATCTAGGGCCTCAAACGCAAGGGGCCGTCAATTGGTGACCTGTGTTTATGACCTGACTATCCTGATAGCTTCCAAGTATCGTGGGGATGTACTGCAAGGATACCCGATTCTTGTGGACTGGTAAAACGAAAAAAGGTTCCTTAAGTTGAACTACCCACAATTGTAGGAGTACCGCTTGTACTTTTTGACAGGCTTAATACATATGTGGGAGTGATTCTTGATAGAAAGATGTCTTGGAAGCATAATATAGAAAATAGAGCTAGAAAGACTTCGGTTGCTTTCCAGGAGCTCGTGGTTATCAACCTTGCAGCTAACCGACGTTTGTAGACTCTTCCAAGCGGAGGTTACGTCATAAAGGCTGTGTTAGGCGGGATGCTGTCAGTTACCGTCAATCGGCAATTAGACAGTCGCTCTTGGTACCAAGCCACTAAGACATTCATGATAATTGTAATGCGGACCTCATGGCCAGATCCGATACTTTTGAAATGCACGTGGCTTACTCCAGGAAACTGTGTATGCCTCTGGCTACCTGCATTTTACTTCTGGGCAGGTGCGCTTCGGACATCACCTATCCTTTTAGGGAAAGAAATTCTTATTCAACCCTAGCGCTATTATCGACTTTCCAGGTCTGTCTCTGCTTCTTTTTTAAACTCTATTGCGTAAGCATTGAAGAATTTAATATATATAAATTTTCGCATATTTATAATTTTTGCCACACCTTGTATGTATGTTAGCTCACTAAACAACTTGCCACACCGTTACCATTGAAAATTCTTTGCTGTAATTAACACCTACAGTTAAATTGCTTTTTGACCAAATATGCGATGCTCAAGTATTACTTTGTGCCAACAAGTAATGGTAAGGTACTAATAAAAATTAATTATTTTATATAATTTATCAAGAAATAAACAAACATTTTGCAAGGTCATTCATTTCATTTGGTTAATTAGTTAAGATGTAAATAGATGCATCCGGTAAAGGCAATGGATTTTATGAGAATCTTTCGCATCGCATCATTTGCGTGTATATATGTATGTCAAGCATCATCATCTACCCACTACGCTTTGATAGGCGTTAATGAGTTTGATCACCTTGAACAAAATCAATTTTGCACAATTAAATAATTTTAGTTACTTAGGTGAAATTTCCAACATTTGTTTATGACAGGGACCGAAAATAATAACTTTTAATCAAGAATGATGCTATTTCATTCTTCATAACACTGGTTTACAGCCAAATGTTTATAGGTGAAATGGCACTGCCATGTCGAACACTAAACATATTTTTAAAATTGTTTGTATTGGCAGGTTTTCGAGATATCTACGATATGTTTGTGGTCATATCACTCGAAAACTGCTTAATGGAATTAAATAAAACTTTCCCCATTGTATAACTAGACGTTCAAATTAAAATTTAAGACATCCCTTTTTTCGATAACTCGACCGATTTCAGAGATATTGGCCAATATACGAACACAATTTTGGTAACCCCTGCTCCACATATTGGTCGATAACTCTGAAACCGGTCGAGTTATCGAAATAAGGGGTGTCTTAAATTTTAAATGGGCGAAATCGGCTGATAATTAGGCCTCTTTTTCGATATCGTCATATCTCGGCAGCTGAAATGGCTAAAAAGATATAATTTTATAGGTGAATCCCCTTGATCATTCTATTATGATTTTTTATCTAATTTTTTAAGTGTGCGTGGCACCGCCCACATTTAAGGGAGGCATTTTTGAAAATTCGACTGGTCGTAACTTGTAAACTGATTAAGGTAGAGCGATGAAGTTTGGTACAAAGCGTTATATTATCGTTGGGAGTATATCTGATGAAATTTGATAAAATCTGCCTCCAACCACGCCCACTTTCGATATCGAAAATCACCTAAATTGACATAATTCCGTAATGGAAATGGATAAAATGATATAATTTGGTAGGATGAACCCCCTAGTCATTCTATTATGATTTTTTAACTACAAAGATTTTTAATAATCTTTTGGTTTTGATTTAAGATCTAAATGAGAAAGAAGTCTAAGGTTTTTTTTTTGCTTTATTTGAAAGTCATTGAATTTTGCCCATAAAAACTTTATGTGCGGCATAGCTCAGCGGTAGAGCAATCTGCTGTGACTTCTGAGCGCTTCAGTTCGAATCCTGCTCAGTGTCATATTTTTTAATTTTATTTTATTTTGGTTTGAAAATTAAAAATTTTCGGTTTAAAATTAAAACCTTTTCGGTCTACAATTTTAGTTTTGTTTTAATTTATTTTTGAATTATAATTTTGAATTTCGCCTACAACATTTATGTGTGCATGATGCGGAGAGTCTGTTTCGAGTCCCAGCCAACGGACAAAAAATGTATTTTTTATTATTTAACAATAAAGACATCAACTTAGTCGAAATGTTTAAAAATGTTTGAATTTGACTTATTTCGACTTTCGCTTCGGTATCGGTATTGGCAGTCAAAGTGCAGTCAGGAATATATCTAAGTATTTTCAAGCGCTGGTCTTAGGATTGCAACCCATATCATAAATGCGTAACACGCATATCCAAAAGTTTCCGTGACGTTGGTCAAACTCACAAATATTTCGATAAATTTATTGATATTCATATTTCAGGGAGTGGCAAAAATTTAATTTCCTTAATATGTATAATACAAACCTAAATATATTTAAAGAAATGTCCCCACCTTTAAAATGTTGCTAATAAATTTTAGACATATTTTAACGTCATTGCAGTTATTGAAACTGTTACAAAATTATGATGCAATATTTTCATACACATACAATATATCCATTTATACATCTTCAACTTTACAACAAATTTGCTACATATGTAAGCATTTTCATACAAAAATCACAGGCGTAAACAATACAATTGCATAGGAAAGGCATTTCAATTTAATTTTCTTTCAATGAAAATCCAAATGATTTACTAATTTTTTTTTGTAATTTTCAAAATGTGCAATATTTTCCATTGACCAACCAAATTATGTACATAGTTTACGCATCAATTGAATTTTGATTCATCATTTTTTTGTCTGGGCGTGCGTGCGTGTGGTAATCATAATTTTGTTTTTGTTTATTGTTACAATTTATGTTAACCATGTCAATAAGCAAAAATGTCAATAAAGTTATAGGAAAAAAACCAACTCATTTTACAGTCGAATATAGCGCATCAGTGGCTGATTACACAAATTAAACATCGTCGTTGAAACTAGAGATGGGCGCGTGCATGATTTTTGCAACACGGCACGACACGGTCACGCAACTGATTTTCGAAAGTTGGCACGAACACGCACGAGCAAAAATTCCAAAACACGACACGCACGAAAAAAATATAAAACTGTATTTCATGGTATTTATTTAATGTTTATATATATTTGTATACATGGCCTGTACTTTATTTTATTAAACTCAAGCTTGAGGTGGAGTGAAGTGGAATTAAGAAACTTATAAAAAATATAATTTACCAAAAATATAAGTGTGCCAGTCCAGTTGGTTTGGTTTTCGGGCTCAACACATACGAGCACGCACGAAATCGCACATGGACACAAACGTGCGTGTTTCGTGTCACGGTCAAAAACACGCACGACTCCCATCTCTAGTTGAAACCCTAGTATACGGTATTGTGTAAATGGCATAGTCCCTACATTTTTTCAAAGATCTCCCTTTCTTCACTCATTCGCATACCTAGGCAGTGAGTTCTAGGTATATTCCACGCTCTCTCTCTGAAAATATGTAGCCCAACGGAGTATTCGAGGGAAAAAAACTTCGGAAAGTATCCGGGATTATCTCTTTTCCCTCGAATACTTCAATGTTCTTCATATCTTCAGAGAGTAACCGTGGAATTGGGAGTTATTGGAAAGGGTAGTGAATAAGGGGATAGAAATACTCCAATAAAAGGGGTGAAGAAAATTAAACAGATTAAGGGCCGCTTGCATAAAAGCTGATAACGACTAACCGGAGTTTAATTGACGTATTTTGTATGGTTAGCTGTCAAGTTAATCACCGATTAGGCTTAATCGGCTTTTATGCAAGTGGCCCTAAGAGAAGGTAGGAGAGGTCTTTTTCAGACAGCAACGTATGACACATTCAAATTTCATTTGAAGAAAAGAAAGTGATAGGGCGACATAAAATATGCTGGTTATGCTTTTAATAAATAAAACCCCAAAAATAATTGATTAGTGTGTTACTTCGGTTTTTTTTCTTTTTTAATCCACTTTGTTGTATTTTCGCATTCGTCTATACCTAATTTGTGTTTTTTTTTACACAAATCTGGATGCGTTGCAATTTTATTTTACAGATTTGTTGTATAATTATTATTAGCTTTGCACACTCATCACATTCGCTTTTATTATTATTTGGTTTTTTTTTTGGAAGTATGAGCAAACACGAATTTGCAGGTTTCCGGTTTAATTTATTTCTTCAAATTGAATTTAAAAAAAATATTAGTTTATGCCTTATTTTCAGCAACATCTTCACGTACTATTGGCATTAAAGTTTATATCTAGATATGTATGGTGGATGAGCATATCGACTGTTTGGTAAAAGATCAACCAATTTCAAAATATTTATCAATAAAGCCATATTTAAAAATTCGGTTCAAAAAACGCCTTATCTTAAGCTAAATTCAATAAATTTTCAGCTGAGGTAAAGCTTATTTGAATCAAATTTTGGAATAGGCGGGTATGTTTTTATACAGGACGTTTTTGAAACATGTTCTGAATTAGAACGTTATTAAAAAAAAAAATTTAGATAGGTGGTTTTTGAAAAACATTTTGAAATAGGGTGATCTACCACTAAGCAGTCGATAAGTAATCATCTTAAAGTTGATCTAAAAAGATACTAAATCACAGAACATCTACTTATGTTCCCAACCGAATGAGGCCTGAAGAACTGAGGTTTTGGAAACATCCCCTTCATTTTCAAATCTATTAAAATAATTGGACGATTTTCCTGTATAATTTTAAAGTATCGACTTATCACCTTTTAAGGTTTAAACGCCAGGCCATACCTTCATTTCATTTCACTTCACGTGCTTCATATTTCATTAATGCGCGTAGTTACTTGTTTTCAAACTAAAAGTGGTTAAATTTTATTACTTTTTTTTTACGTGTGCAAAATATATTTTTACCTTATATAATTATTTGCGAATTAGTTTTTTTCCACTGAAAACTTAAAATGTCTTATACGATATTTTTTGCACACAAATTAATGAGAGCACTTGTGTATCTAAAAGTTTGTTAGGTCCATTTTGCTGTTTCATACCCTTCACTTGATTTAATTTTGGTGACGTGAGTAGACTTTGAGTACGAATAATTACGAAAAGAAAGCATCCGTAATACACAACTCTCAACAAATTTTACGACTTTTATTATGGTGGCCATGGAAAAAGGTTGTGTGCGGTGTCAGATTTCTGGTGTAAAAGCCATTGATCAGCTTATCGAGGTATGTATGTTTGTAGACCAGTGCCTCGCCACGATCCGCATCATTAGATCAAGGTTCTTTACCATATCTGTATTTGCGCCTATGCTCCTCCTAGGATAAACAAGGAAGCACGCATAAAAGCTCTGAAATAAAATTCTTTGTAAAATTTGTAAACTCGATCGTACTTCATCTTACAATGCCCAACTTCAAATAAAGTTATCTTATATTAACTTTAAAATACTTTGAATTAAAATTTAAATCTAAAGGCAAAGAGATATGTATTCATACATATACAACAAAAAAATAACATCAAAACATACACGTATTAACGAACATAGTAGAAATTATCCCACGAAATCAAACAAGCAGTGTTGGTGTAACTAGTATGACACGCTGCGGTTAGAAGTTCCTAATTTCTCCTCGGTTCAATGACCACTATAAAGGGAAAAATGATAAATTTCTAACAACAAATACAAAGCCGTACGTCTAGTTCCTTAAGCAAGAACGAAATTGCAATCACGGTAGCTGGTATTGTTTGTTTGTGAGTTGTTGCTCAGTTTGTTCGTTAATAACAAAAAATAGAATAATTTAAGAAAATAAATTATTCGATCGGTCAAATAGTCCATGAAAAATTTTCTACTGTACAATAACATGACCATAACATCAAAGCTTAAAATTTGTAATGTTGATTAAAAATTAACTTTTAATTTAAAGTTGCAATGTTGGGTGTATCGGTGAAAAGTAAACAGCGTGTGGGGAATAGGTTTGTTAAGTGGTCCAATGATTTATCAGGAAAAAAAGATCCAGAAGGCTCCTTCTAGGTTAGAAAAGACAGCTAGGCAAGAAGATATGACTGACGAGCTGTGTTAAGACTTGGACGAATTGGGCTAGGCGATGAAGCGCTAATTAACAAAGATGATGGAGCAATTTTTTTTTATAACGATAGCCTGGAGAAAAGTTTAAATAAATGGATGCCCTGTGAAAACTATACAGCGCTATTAGGAACATATCTTGGGAACACAGGATGATAAGAGTTTTCTGCAACTTACGTAAGACATAAGCAGTATGTAACTAAAAATCTTAATTAAGCTGTGAGAATGTGTAAAGAAGAAAAATTATATTAGTAAACAAAAAACCCAAAGGCGTTTAAATGTCATTCAAATTGACTCAGTATAAAATATTATACTTGACACTCTGGCATGCTGTGCTCGCTCTGTTGGACCTTGCAACCAGTTATGAACCCAGTAACCCCTTTTCTTTTCAAGCTACCTTAATGCTTTTGCGCAATTTTTTTGTCAGCTGCAAAGAAAACGAAATCAAAAATCTACCTACATTCATAACGATTACAGACAGTTGTACCTACATACATAAAAATTGTGAATTGTAAAAACTTGACTGAGTATAAATACGCTTTTTTACCTTTACGTATCTATTTGTTCGACTGACCATCACAAACGATCGTGCAAAGGTGTGCATGACCAGTTGCGGGTGACAATTATTTGCTTTCATAATTCACATTCATTCATTTGTTATTTGTGTATTTCTTTTTAGTTTGCTTCGTCATAAAAGTTAATAACAAAGTAATTGAAATTAATTACAATGCCTACAGAAGTGGAAACCGAGCGCCATTATACTAGGTCTTTGCCATGGCATAGTACTTGACACCTCAATTGAATGAAATGAAAATGAAATCAAAAATCACTATGCTCTTTCTTTATAAACAATTGTTCAACAAAGGGTTTGCTGAGTGTGGCTCATTAACAAAGGCTACTTTTGTTTTTACTTGGAAGGTGCGCAATGCGTGAGCTATTTCAAATATTTCGAAATATTATCTATTGTTATCTATATTTATCGGCTTACGTGGGAACTAATAAAAGTTCGATTTGCTTACAAACTTTATGGATGTTTTCACATCAAGCGTCTGAGCTTAAATGTCACTTTAAACCTGCCAGCCACTCCGTCGTGCTTTCATCATAAGGACCCTCTAACTATTAGGCTTTTTCGTTTACCATACGCTTATCTCTCACTCTTAGTCCCTTTATTCTATAACATTCTCTCACCTTCTTTTTCTAGCTCTTTATGTGACTGCATTTTCTTTCAAATCCAGATTTGAATTTTTTAGAATCTTTCCAAAAATTTGGCTCTGCCGAACTTTTTGATATTTAACCACTATATTTATGAATATTTTGATCGTACCAATTGGGTAATATTTTTAAAAAGTAAACTCAGCAATAGAATATGCTCATTCGCCATGTTACAGAAACAACAGAGGTTCCACGACAGAGCTTTCAGTCAAAATGTATAATTCTCTCAGTTATTCAGTTTCGGTAAGAAGCAGGCTTGCCAGATTGGGCGATTTTTTCTAAATTTTTGCGCTTTGGAATTTGAAGAAACGCAAGTGGCGCTCTTGGGCGATTTTTTGATGTTGGGAGATTTTTTCCCTCCAACGCATTCACTTTCAAGGAAATGCTTTCGAAAACTTTAGACTTCGAAATATATTTTATTTTATTTATTAATATTGATAGCTAAGTTTAAAAACTATAGGTAACAAATAATTTTAAATTTCGGCTAACTTCGAAATATATATTTTTTGGTAAAATGTGGTGGCTACTGTGTTTTGTGATTTTGTGATTTTGATGATCTATCAGCTTTTGATTTATGATTTTTTTTTACTACAAAGTACGTTCAACTATTATGGGAAAATCCAGAAGGAAAAAAAATCTCCCCAGTTTTTTTCTAATAACTTTTTACATCACAAATTTGGAGCAAAACGGCTTAAAAAAATATACACTCAAAAAAAAGTTTCCTTATTTTGGCTCCAAATTTTGGCTTGCTTAAGAAAATATTCCTTAATTCAAAGACTGTTTTCCTCAATTTAAAGACTTTTTTCCTTAAATTGAGGAAAAAGTCCTTAAATTGGGGTAGGCATGTCTTTGCAGCCATGTAAGGAAAAATTTTCCTTGAAATAAATGCACTCTTTTTTGAGTGTAGATATCGTTTTTCTTAAGAAAAAAAGTTACACAAGTTTTTTCGCGAAAATTAGCCGTTTCGTTGTGATTTAAGAAAATAAGTGGATACCCTTTATTTTCAAGATTGTGGATTTTCCACAACACCCTGTGTCCCGCAAATGGAGTTTTATCCGTTATCTATTATTTATCAAACCGAGTTATCAGCGCTGCTAAAAATCGATAGATAAGACCTAATTTTCCTATAAATTTTTGTATGGGAAATATTAATTTTTGTTTCAAAGTGAATTTTTCATAATTTTTGTAACTTTTTTTAAAAACTCTTCAAGTTTCTAAAAGTTTTGAGCTTTTAACCAGAATTATTTTCTTATCACCCTACTATGTCCCGTTATGTTTCATTGGAATTCGGAATTTTGAGCACCTTTGGTCGATTTGAGGAGCTTTTTTCTTCTGGAATCGCGCTTTTTGTTAAAAAAAAAAACTGGCAGCCCTGGTAAGAAGAGTGACAAATCATAGAAAGTGAGGCTTCTTTTGTGTTCCTACTCAACTCCTAACCTAAACATTCTACAAATATAATTAGGCAGAGCTTTGATGTATACTTTTTCTATTTACTTCGCACTAAGTATGATTTTTTTTATATTCTGACTTAGCTAGAATTCTAGTAACCTTAATTTGAAGTTATTAATGAAATAGTCTTGCTAATTGTTGCAGACATATTTGTTTAATTGTCGATAGATCTAGAAGGCAATGAAGTTACACTCTGGTAATCATTTAGTTTACAACTTTTTCTATGCATACGTTTGCATGCATATGTATCGGAATGTCTCTACCAAAAGAGGGGCATATCTTCGCTATATCTACTTTTAATTGCTCACCAATTTATATGAAAGTTTACACTCTTAAGCGAGCTGTCAACAGTAGCAGTTTATAAATTAGCAACTAACGATGTACTTAACTTTTGGAAACTATATAATATGTATGGAAGAATTGAAAGTAGATACCTTGTAGGCCTGAGGAAATAAGAAACAATAAGTGGCGCCAGCTGGTTAGATGCTGTGAATATATCTGCTTTTTGTTATACCTGTGGCGTCTATAAGCGTATTTGTGGTTTATTCGAGGTTGCTATCCCCGGTAGTTTGCCCCGAAAGAATGTTACATATAACCTCGAACAAGTGGTCTGCACTCGATTTTTTGCACTGGACGACTGTCAAATATTTTTGATCTTTCTCCTTTTCTTATTTCTCAATTGGTCATCTTTTGAAAACCAATATCTTTGAAACCAAAAGAGTTGTGCCCTTAAAATTTTGCAAAGAGAATAATCCAGGTAAACCAAATTTAACTATCTATACGTGTACTCAACTGATTTTTACCAAATTTTGACAGTTTATTCTTTGGATACGTCCTCTCATCAATTTATATACTTTTCCCGCTAGATGGCGCGGGAGTCGCTATATGTACAAAATCCGTATTTATGGTCCGATTTTACCTTTTCATACTTGGCACATATGTTTGATGCATAATGAACTATGCACTATGTTGCAAAAAATTAACACTCTCGGTGGTGCTTGAGTCGAGATATTGAGGTTCGTTGTGTTAGTTTTCCCTACTATTAACAAGTTCAAAATTGTTGGACGTGATTCTAGTACTTGTACAATATACCAACTCTAGGAACACTCTATAGCCACGTACCGATTAAACGCTTTAATTTCTTGTCAGGCCTCTTGAAAGCGTAGAACTTCTGGTTTCGGTTGTTCACTTTTTAATTGCTATTGTTTTTTGGTTTTGCTTCATTTTCGTAACTCTTGTTTTAATTGTTTTTTATTCTACTTTTGCTTACAATTTTAACTTCTTAACCGCGCTAATCGAGTAAGCAACGAGTTTAATGTGTTGGTTAGGCTTTTGTTTTCATTTCTCCATTGTTGTTATTTGTTGTATGGCTTTTTATTCTGGCGCAGACGTTTTTTAAGCTATACAAAATACACACGAGCTACCAAAGTCGACCACCTATACATTTATACATATGTATGTACATATGTATGTATATATAGACTTATCTACATATTTAACCAAATGATATGCAGACCACATTGGGAAGTATCCATGTCCAAGAGCCGCATGAGGTGTCAGTAGACATCAACACGATCAACAACGAAGTTGATTGCAAACAATACTGACTAATGGTGCTGTCGACAGTAATTACAACAAAAACATTTCTAACACTGTTCATACATATACTTACAAATTTAAAGTGCATGTGTATGTGTGGCTTAGTTATTCACTTACTGATTTGCCTACAAAATAAAAATTGTAATAGACCAAGATCCCAGAGCCTAAAAGCGTCACTTATTTTATAATGGATGAAACCAATACCGATCGATAGTCCTCCCCGAATCTAGAAAGAATGTGAAAATTTTAAAGCTGTACCTATGACAAGGGCCTAGGAATCGGGGGTCAAAGTCGCCAAAAAAATACCCTAACTTCACTTATTTTATAATGGATGATTTTCACATATTTGACGTAGATTATCACCCCGCGTCAGTATCAAGTGTTGTTAGACCCGTACCAGTGACAAGGCTCCAGCCAGACACCCCCAGTTCGCGGATTTTCCTATGGAAATTTATTCTGTTTTACTAATTTCACGCATTTGGGCCACTTTGGCTGCTTTTAACTACCCAATATTTTCCCATTTTTTGTAGAACACTACCCTCAAGTAGTATCAGGAATTCTTAGACTACGTCCCATGGAAAAAACTTCAGCCAGACACCTCAAAACTCGGGAAATTTCACTAATTTTTACTGCGCTTTCACATGTTTAAGCGGATTTGACCAACTTTGGCCTCTTTTAAATAACAGATCTTTACACATGTGTCGTAAAATGCTACCCTTAAGTAGAATCAAGCATTTCTAGACATCATCCCATGGAAAAAACTTCAGCCAGACACCTGAAAGTTCGAGAACTTTTATTTTCCTATTAATTTGCTTTCTCTTGTTTGTCCCACTTTTACTAATTTTAAATGATAGATCTTTTCACATGTGTCGTAGGACACTACCCTTAAGTAGTTTCAGTAATTTTTAGACCTCGTCCCATGGCAAAAACTTCAGCCAGACACCTCAAAACTCGGGAAATTTCACTAATTTTTACTGCGCTTTCACATGTTTAAGTGGATTTGACAAACTTTGACTACTTTTAAATAGCAGATCTTCACACATGTGCCGTAAAATGCTACCCTTAAGTAGAATCAAGCATTTCCAGACATCATCCCATGGAAAAAGCTTCAGCCAGACACCTCAAAGTTCGGGAACTTTTATTTTCCTATTAATTTGCTTTCTCTTGTTTGTCCCACTTTTACAACTTCTAAACGACGGATCTTTTCAGATGTTTCGTAGGACACTACCCTTAAGTATTTTCAGTCATTTCTAGACTTCGCCCCATGGCAAAAACTTCAGCCAGACACCTCAAAGCTCGGGATTTTCACTAATTTTTACAGAGATTTCACTTGTTTCAGCAGGTTTCTCCAACTTTGTCCACGTTTAAACGACGGATCTTTACACATGTGTCGTATAACACTACCCTTAAACAGTATCAGGCATTTCCGGACTTCATTCCATGAAAAAAACTTAAACCAAACAACCCAAAGCACGGGAACTTTTCATCATTTTTACTGTGCTTTCACATGGTCAAATGGGTTTACCCAACTTTGGCTGCTTTTAAATGGCGGATCGCTACAAATGTATCGTATAACACTACTATTAACTAATATTAGGCATTTTGAGACTTCGCCCCATGACAAAAACTTCAGCCAGACACCTCAAAGCTGAGGAAATTTCATAATTCTTGCTGCGAATTCACATGTTTAACTGCGTTGGTCTAACTTTGGCTGCTTTTAAAGGGTAGATAATTTCACATGTGTCATAAAAGACCACCCTTAAGTGGTATCAGGTACTTTTTGACTTCGCCCCATGTCAAAAACTTCAGCCAGACACCTCAAAACTGAGGAATTTTTATAATTCTTACTGCACTTTCACATGTTTAAGCGAATTTGTCCAACTTTGGCTGTTTTTGAAAGACAGATCTTTGCACATGTGTCGTGGAACACTATCTCCAAGTAGTATCAGGCATTTTTATACTTCATCTCATGGAAAAAACTTCAGCCAGACACCTCAAACCTGAGGAATTTTCATAGTTCTTACTGCTTTTTCACATGTTTTAATCGGGTTGGTCCAACTTCGGCTGCTTTTAAAGAGCAGATCTTTTCACATGTGTCATAGAAGACCCCCTTAAAGAAGGATCGGCTATTATTATACTTCGCCTCATGTCAAAAACTACAGTCAGACACCTCAAAACTGAGGAATTTTCATAATTATTACTGCGATTTCACAGGTTTAAGCGAGTTGGTCCAACTTTTGCTGTTCGTAAAGGGCATATCTTCACACATGTGTCATAGAAGACCACCTTAAAGAAGTATCGGGTATTTTTTATACTTTTCCCCATGTCAAAAATTTCAGCCAGACACCTCAAAACTGAGGAATTTTCATAATTCTTACTGCGATTTCAAAGGTTTAAGCGAGTTCGTCCAACTTCGGCTGCTTTTAAAGAGCAGATCTTTTCACATGTGTCATAGAAGACCCCCTTAAAGAAGGATCGGCTATTTTTATACTTCGCCCCATGTCAAAAACTACAGTCAGACACCTCAAAACTGAGGAATTTTCATAATTCTTATTGCGATTTCACAGGTTTAAGCGAGTTGGTCCAACCAGGTACTTTTAGACTTCGCCTTATGACAAATACTTTAACCAGACACCTTAAATCTGGGTAGTTTTCATAATTCTTACTGTGCTTTCGATTGTTTAAGCAGGTTTGTCCAACTTTGAATATTTTTAAAAGGCGAATATTTACACATGTGTCGTAGAACGCAACTCTTAAGTGGTATCAGGCATTTTTGGAGATCTTCCCATGACAAAAACTACATCCAAACACCTCAAAGCTCGAGTTTTTTTCGCAATTGATCTCTCCATAGGACATGATCAAGCAAATTAGAACAGTTCAGCCCATACAAAGTGTTCAGATGTGGAATTTGTTGCATTTCAGACAATGTCACTCTTATGACGCTACCCTGCAGCGAAAGCAACTAGTTGAAAACTACTTTACAACTAGTTGGTGGACCGGGCTTATATGGAACAAAGACAGAACACTGACTAGTTGGGCCCGGTGTTCTGTCTTTTTTCCATATAAGCAACTGGTATTTTTTACGTGTTGATGTCCTACAAGATGTCAATTGTCAGATTCGACCAGAATATACCAGTTATTTACTAATCAGGAAATACCAGTTTCATGCTAGTTGTAAGATACCAGTTCCATACTAGTTCATCCTGGACTAGTATAATTTCCAAAAAATTAACTAGTCCAAAAAGGACCAGTATGGAATATACTAGTCAAAAAGGCTTTTAACCTGGACTAGTATGATTTCAACCAGAATTTTCCTGGCTTACCCTTTATTTTATCATTTGACTTTATTTTCATGTTTATTCTTAAGAAAGCAGCGGCTATTTGTATTTGCCCTATCACGAAAAAGTATCTATGAATTATAAGAGAAAACGAAACGAATGAATTTTGTTTTTTTTCAACTGGTATAATTTCATCCAGAAAAATCTAGTTGTATACTAGTATGGAATGGATATTTCCTGACTAGTATGGGTTCAGCCGGAAAATTCTATTTGTATACTGGTATAAAATGGATATTTCCTGACTAGTATGAGTTCTGCCAGAAAATTATAGTTATATACTAGTATTTTTCTGATTAGTTTGAGGTTTCGCTGCAGGGAACTCGCTTAAACCTGTGA
>CAXKVI010000004.1:119987421-120040759 GCA_964058755.1 Campiglossa producta
GACCGGGCTTATATGGAACAAAGACAGAACACTGACTAGTTGGGCCCGGTGTTCTGTCTTTTTTCCATATAAGCAACTGGTATTTTTTACGTGTTGATGTCCTACAAGATGTCAATTGTCAGATTCGACCAGAATATACCAGTTATTTACTAATCAGGAAATACCAGTTTCATGCTAGTTGTAAGATACCAGTTCCATACTAGTTCATCCTGGACTAGTATAATTTCCAAAAAATTAACTAGTCCAAAAAGGACCAGTATGGAATATACTAGTCAAAAAGGCTTTTAACCTGGACTAGTATGATTTCAACCAGAATTTTCCTGGCTTACCCTTTATTTTATCATTTGACTTTATTTTCATGTTTATTCTTAAGAAAGCAGCGGCTATTTGTATTTGCCCTATCACGAAAAAGTATCTATGAATTATAAGAGAAAACGAAACGAATGAATTTTGTTTTTTTTCAACTGGTATAATTTCATCCAGAAAAATCTAGTTGTATACTAGTATGGAATGGATATTTCCTGACTAGTATGGGTTCAGCCGGAAAATTCTATTTGTATACTGGTATAAAATGGATATTTCCTGACTAGTATGAGTTCTGCCAGAAAATTATAGTTATATACTAGTATTTTTCTGATTAGTTTGAGGTTTCGCTGCAGGGAACTCGCTTAAACCTGTGAAATCGCAGTAAGAATTATGAAAATTCCTCAGTTTTGAGGTGTCTGACTGTAGTTTTTGACATGGGGCGAAGTATAAAAATACCCGATACTTCTTTAAGGGGGTCTTCTATGACACATGTGAAAAGATCTGCTCTTTAAAAGCAGCCGAAGTTGGACCAACCCGATTAAACATGTGAACAAGCAGTAAGAACTATGAAAATTCCTCAGCCTTGAGGTGTCTGGCTGCAGTTTTTTCCATGGGATGAAGTCTAAAAATACCTGATACTACTTGGAGATAGTGTTCCACGACACATGTGTAAAGATCTGCCTTTCAAAAATAGCCAAAGTTGGACAAACTCGGTTAAACATGTGAAAGTGCAGTAAAAATTATAAAAATTCCTCAGTTTTGAGGTGTCTGGCTGAAGTGTTTGACATGAGGCGAAATCTAAAAGTAACTGATACTACTTAAGGGTGGTCTTCTATGACACATGTGAAAAGATCCGCTCTCTAAGAGCAGCCGAAGTTGGACCAACCCGATTAAACATGTGGAAAAGAACTATGAAAATTCCTCATGCTTGAGGTGTCTGGCTGAAGTTTTTTCCATGGGATGAAGTATAAAAATGCCTGATACTACTTGGAGATAGTGTTCCACGACACATGTGCAAAGATCTGCCTTTCAAAAACAGCCAAAGTTGGGCAAACTCGCTTAAACATGTGAAAGTGCAGTAAGAATTATAAAAATTCCTCAGTTTTGAGGTGTCTGGCTGAAGTTTTTGACATGGGGCGAAGTCAAAAAGTACCTGATACCACTTAAGGGTGGTCTTTTATGACACATGTGAAATTATCTACCCTTTAAAAGCAGCCAAAGTTAGACCAACGCAGTTAAACATGTGAATTCGCAGCAAGAATTATGAAATTTCCTCAGCTTTGAGGTGTCTGGCTGAAGTTTTTGTCATGGGGCGAAGTCTCAAAATGCCTAATATTAGTTAATAGTAGTGTTATACGATACATTTGTAGCGATCCGCCATTTAAAAGCAGCCAAAGTTGGGTAAACCCATTTGACCATGTGAAAGCACAGTAAAAATGATGAAAAGTTCCCGTGCTTTGGGTTGTTTGGTTTAAGTTTTTTTCATGGAATGAAGTCCGGAAATGCCTGATACTGTTTAAGGGTAGTGTTATACGACACATGTGTAAAGATCCGTCGTTTAAACGTGGACAAAGTTGGAGAAACCTGCTGAAAACAAGTGAAATCTCTGTAAAAATTAGTGAAAATCCCGAGCTTTGAGGTGTCTGGCTGAAGTTTTTGCCATGGGGCGAAGTCTAGAAATGACTGAAAATACTTAAGGGTAGTGTCCTACGAAACATCTGAAAAGATCCGTCGTTTAGAAGTTGTAAAAGTGGGACAAACAAGAGAAAGCAAATTAATAGGAAAATAAAAGTTCCCGAACTTTGAGGTGTCTGGCTGAAGTTTTTTCCATGGGATGATGTCTGGAAATGCTTGATTCTACTTAAGGGTAGCATTTTACGGCACATGTGTGAAGATCTGCTATTTAAAAGTAGTCAAAGTTTGTCAAATCCACTTAAACATGTGAAAGCGCAGTAAAAATTAGTGAAATTTCCCGAGTTTTGAAGTGTCTGGCTGAAGTTTTTGCCATGGGACGAGGTCTAAAAATTACTGAAACTACTTAAGGGTAGTGTCCTACGACACATGTGAAAAGATCTATCATTTAAAATTAGTAAAAGTGGGACAAACAAGAGAAAGGAAATTAATAGGAAAATAAAAGTTCTCGAACTTTCAGGTGTCTGGCTGAAGTTTTTTCCATGGGATCATGTATGGAAATGCTTCATTCTACTTAAGGGTAGCATTTTACGACACATGTGTAAAGATCTGTTATTTAAAAGAGGCCAAAGTTGGTCAAATCCGCCTAAACATGTGAAAGCGCAGTAAAAATTAGTGAAAATTTCCCGAGTTTTGAGGTGTCTGGCTGAAGTTTTTGCCATGGGACGAAGTCTAAAAATTCCTGATACTACTTAAGGGTAGTGTTCTACAAAAAATGGGAAAATATTGGGTAGTTAAAAGCAGCCAAAGTGGCCCAAATGCGTGAAATTGGTAAAACAGAAAAAATTTCTATAGGAAAATCCGCGAACTGGGGGTGTCTGGCTGGAGCCTTGTCACTGGTACGGGTCTAACAACACTTGATACTGACGCGGGGTGATAATCTACGTCAAATATGTGAAAATCATCCATTATAAAATAAGTGAAGTTAGGGTCATTTTTTGGCGACTTTGACCCCGGATTCCTAGGCCCTTGTCATAGGTACAGCTTTAAAATTTTCACATTCTTTCTAGATTCGGGGAGAACTATCGATCGGTATTGGTTTCATCCATTATAAAATAAGTGACGCTTTTAGGCTCTGGGATCTCGCTCTATAAGACCAGAAAGCTATTTTTACCTGAAGAAGCGCAACTTCAACCATAATTCACTCAAATATTTCCGAGAAAATATTTTTTGTATGTGTGTTAGTTTATATATGTATGTGTATATGTTCGAGTAAGTCAGTTAGTGTTAGTTGAAATATATTTTTTTTTTTCTTCCAAATGTTTGTTATTAAGCGAAAGTGGTGTCAGTCAGTTTGATACGTATAATCTGAGCTACGGAAAACAAAATGCATATGTGTATGCATTCCTATGTAAATATGCTTAGGCAAAGCAGCTGCCACCACAAATAAAATAAAACAAGTTAAATAAAAAATATATAACAATAAAAGCTAGCAAACATTAATACGCAGGCGTCATTTCATGTGAAAAAGATCATTGGTGGAAGTCGACAATTGTATGAATTTGGTTCTCAATGGCTTGCAAAGTTGCCACCTATTCGACTTTTTTTCTACATATTTCTTCGTAGGATTAAAATTTGGCATTGCCACCAAATTCTCTTATCAGAAACCCCATTTTCCATCACCGACTTACATAAGTGTTTCAACTAAGAATGTGCTTACGTAGTTGCCACCTATCTGAAATTACAAGAAAATCGTGCTCTTAATTCAAGAAGCTATCTTCTATCATGTGTACGGGCTTTTTTATATGAACGGGGCGCAGGGACAATGAAGGAAACTGTAGGACAGACGAACTTGCCAGGCAGGGCACAACCAAGCAGGTTCTTCGGGATAAAGAGCGCTTAGGTATGTCGTTTGCCACATGCAAGCTATTACTGAAGGAGTACGCGCTCCGTCAAGCCGGCGAAAGGTGGCTACAATCCCCAGGGTGCCGGATATTCAAGCAAACCTGGCCTGGATCATAAAAGATCTAGACACATTCACGGCCTAAGAAAGAGAGAAATCTCAATATTAATGTGTGTTTTAACTGGGCACTGCCTTATTATTACGCATGCAGAAAACCTAGGAGTGCCCTACCGACGATGCTGTAGGAGTTGCAAAGATAATGAGGAGGAGGAAACGTTGGAACACCTCATTTGCAACTGCCCGGCTTTAAGCGGCGCGAGAACGCGCTTTTTGGGAGATCCCTTCCTGTATAGGCTACGACAGATCGCGCAGCTGGATATAAAATACTTATTGGCCTTCATCAGGTCATCTAAATGGTTCGAAGAAGAGTAACGATGTCGGTTTAGGAGTGTCCCAGGATTCTGCTATATGTAGAATCCCAACTACTCAGGGTATTTTCCATATGGCTGAGTCTCGGGATTGACTTTCCTAGGTATCACAATGGGCCTTTCAAAACTGGACTAAGTGTCACTCTGCGGCAGCCACTTGACCCTAACCTATATGTCATTTATTTAGTTGATATAAGAATAGGTTTTAAACCATATTTCAAATCCCTATGTGACTATTGTCTCCAATGTGGCTCAGATGTGACCCTAGAAGGTATTTCTGCGATATGGATATCAAATGAAAGGTGTTGATAAGAGTTTTAACAAGAATTGGTTGGGAGAATGGAATGGGACTTCAATGTAGGGAGATATTTACCATAGTGTGGATCAGGTGTGACCCTAGAGAGTGTTTGTACGGAATGGGTATCAAATGAAAGGTGTGGGTGGGTGTTTTGACAGTGTGTGGCTCCTATGTCCCCATGTACGACCCGTTTTCGAGATATCCATCAAAGTGTGGACAGGTGTGACCTTAGAAGGTGTTTCTACGATATGGGTATCAAATGATGAGACTTTTAACGGATAATTATTTATAAACTATATATTTACCCCTTTGTTTGGTGATTTTTCCGGGAATGACCCATTGACGACATTAGTATTATTATTATTATACATATGTATGCAACAAAACAAAGTAAACAAGTAACAGTTTCTTTTTAACATAAATAACCAGATTTTATTTGTCTTGGTATAAAATGTGAAATAAAATTATCGTTTAAAACTGTCCACAGTTTAGCGATGAGCAACAGATTCACACAGATTTATGCATATGATTTGACGTAGGCACACAAAACAAAAGGCCACTTAACGTTTTTTTGTACCATTTGAAGCTATTTAACGTCGACAGCTGCTTCTCCGATGTTTTAGCCGTATGAAAGCCCTCAATAACATAAACTTGTATTTAAATAAGAGAAGCAGTCGACCGGCAATATATTTCACAGTTTAATAGCTAACATAAATAGTCGTAGTAATGCAGTCAGTCTATAGAAAATGTGCGTTTTTCAAAAGCTTCAATGAAAGAGCCCAAGAATCTATGTCAACCGTTGCTTCTTTTTGTTTCATAGTTTTTTATGATATTCTTTTTATGAGCTTTTAGGTACTTTTTTTAAAGGTACTAACTAAGGTATTTTCATATTCCATCCATTGATTGAGTAGGTAAATGAGTCAAATATTTGTAGCAAAATACTGTTAGGTCTTTCTTTGAGTGCATTAGCTTTAGATCTCTATTTTTAGTATTTACGTATACTTTACACTAGCAAGTTTGACAATATTATCGAATTACTGCCCATAACCATTAGTTGTGAACTAAGTAAGTAATAAGTAAGTTGTTTAGGAAGTGCCTTTGAGGTCACTCATCTTTATATTTGTGGAAATTATAGTGGGGACATGGTCTTTTTTAAGATTAAATAAATATTGCTGTTTTTGTTGTAACAGTACATAGCCCTGCTTATTTGCACTTACACTTATGCATGAAAAACGGGTTTACTGAAACAACACAACTCGGTAGGGTAGGACCGGATATGATATTGCGATACAAATCTAAAAAATATAATAGACCGAAAGTAGGAATGGCCTCTGACTTGGAATACTTTTATAAAAACTTTAAAAAGTAATAATATTTGATGCCCCCTGAGTACAAAATTTAGTATTATGTTCTAGATTTGCCGCTGGTTCTAGCAAATGTTTTATACTAATTGCCTTCTCTTTTATTTTCAGGCTGATGTCATACATGAATTGCGGCCAAGATCAATGGACTGTGTTATTGACTCAACATCGGGGTTATTAAATGGTGATAATACTGGGTCAAGTCCAGATAGCCTCAATCATCCACAAAATCAACAGGTAAGCATTAACACCAAACTAAATGTATTCCGGTGGCTGCAATTCAAAGATTTTACATTTTTTCAACATTTGTATTTTTTTTTTTTTTTTTTTTACTTTTAATTTATTTTATTTTACTTTGTTTTGTTTTTTTTTTTTATATATATTTTACTTTTTTTATTTTATTTTTTATTGAATTTTTTATTTTATTTTTTTTACTTTATTTTATTTGATTTTATTTAATTTTTTTTGTTTTTTTTTTTCATTTTATTTTATTTTATTTTTTTTATTTCATTTTGTTTTATTACATTCTACTTTATTTTATTCTACTTGTTTTATTTTATAATTTTATTTTATTTTATTTTTTTATTTTTTTTATTTTTTATTTTACTTTATTTTATTTTATTTAATTCTTTTTTATTTTTATTTTTTATTTTATTTCATTTTAATTTATTTTTTTCTCTTTTTAGTTTTTTTTATTTTATTTTTTTTATTTTTTTATTTTATTTTAATTTTATTTTACTTTATTTTAATTTTTTTATTTTATTTTATTTTATTTTATTTTATTATATTTTACTTTATTTTATGTTATTTGTTTTATTTTATAATTTTATTTTATTTTTTTATATTTTTTTATTTTATTTCATTTTTTATATTTTTTTTTATTTAATTCTTTTTTATTTTTATTTTTTTTTTTTAATTAATTTTTTTCGTTTTTATTTTTTTTTTTTTTTTTTTTTTATTTTTTTTTCATTTTATTTTATTATATTTTACCTTATTTTATGTTATTTTATTCTATTTGTTTTATTTTATAATTTTATTTTATTTCCTTTTTGGTCTATTTTATTTTACTTTATTTTATATTATTTTATTCTATTTTATTTCATTTTATTTTTTTTTTACTATTAAACTTTTCTTATATATTTTATTTTTTTATTCTTTTTTCCTATTTTTTGCAACCTTCCATTAGTTGAAATATTTGCAAGATGGCTTTCACTATCCACACTCTTTATAAAACTAAACCTGCCATTAAGATGTATTTAAATTCTTTCCTTTTATTTCCAGGACGCCGAAGTACGACGTATACATCGGGGGCATGTACTCACCGAACTACTCGAGACGGAACGAATATACGTAACAGAAATGGCCTCTATTTTAAAGGTAAGAAATGCTTTCCTAACTCAACAGGTATCAGTTCAAATTTGAATTAAGAATTCCTCTAAATATGTTTATGAAGTATCTACTTAGATGTTTTATAATCATTATGTAGCGGTTAACATAATAAACTCTAGAAAAACCATGACCATAACCATGCAACATGCAACCAATTAAGTGGTCAATACTCATTGCCAACCAAAATGTAGTGGCTAAATAGTTGTACATTGCATGTTGGGCATTAACCGACCGTCCAAACATTAGCATTTTCTGAATGAAGTGAATGTTTAGCAGCACGAAGGCGGAAAGAAGTTAAATACTCGTACAAACAAGTCTAGCGGTACTCAAACGCCTTCATATAGATAGAAGAAAATTCGAATTAATTAATTATTATTTAGTTGCATTTTTTTATACCAAGGTGCGATTACGCCATATTTCAAATAATTTTGTAAGTGCCAGTTAAAGATCGCAAACTATAAACGCGGGCTTTTCAATACCTCAACTTCAGCGCCATTTCTCGGGTTTATTTTTTGTATATAGAAAGCATGCAGTCCTTTTTTTGTTTTGCTAGAAGTTTTTAATATTGAGAAGATTTTAGCGGCGACCATATGTAAGCTTTATTCAGAGTCACAACTCGCCCAGCTTAAAAGATACTGTTGATAAATATATCATGAATGATGAATCAGCTTGTCACGAGTCCTAAAGAAAGCGGCGCGAATGTGGCTGGTTTGAAAAATGGTTCTTAAGACTTGCTTGGTTCAGCAGTAGAATATTTTCCGAGTTCTAGCCTCAGAGTTTCATCAAATGCACAACTGGGTATATAGTGTTCGCTTCTGTTCGACTTTTAAACTACTTTTTTTAATACTCTCCGTTCTATTGGTTTGACTGCTTTACAGTTTTTGTAACACTTGAATGCCTGCGTTTACAATTAGTGCATTAAACTATAAACATAGTTTTAGATTTGGCATGAACGGAAAATATTTACAAAAAGTAGAATTGTTTTGGAGTTATGAATCTACAAACATATGCAATCTGAGATCTGAGCTGCAAAAATATGAATCGGTAACTCATTTGAAGTTGAAACGCCGCGCTGAGCAGTAGTGAAGTATCTTTTAAGGCTCGAAATATCAAATTTTATTTCGTTTGATTTGTAAAAAACAGTTTTAAGGAACAAAACGGAAACACATTCTTTGTGCATCGCGAAAATATGCGTTACGGCGGTTACGATCTACGTAAGGCATCAAAATCAAAATCCCCCTCATCGCATGGTTCGTTGCGTTTGAAAAAAGTACAAAATACCGCTACCAATATAGTTGGACGGTTCAATCTCAAAATAACCGATTCACTTAAACGACTAAATCTTCAACGTTCGGCGCATATCTGCGAATCGCCTTTGTCCTTTCGTGGTTCGCTCTTCGAACATCATTGTAGTGCAGGCAGTTATCGCGCCACGCCCTCAAGCACCAACTACAGCCCACGTTACGATATAGATCGTTCAACCAACGCTAGTCAAAGCACAACGGCAAATAACTCGGCGCCGAATTATATTTTCGGCACAAATTTATGCAATTTTTCTGCACATAATCTATTAAACGGAAAATCAACCATAAAAATCATCAACACATTCAAAGAACTTGAAGCGCATCAAAGCTTAAACGATAACACAATCGTATCGAATAGTTTGGAACGCTTGAAGAACGATCGCAAAACGATATTCAAAGAACTTATCGAACTTTCTAGTTGTGACGAATCACTGGAGTATCGTTTAGTCAAAGACTATTTGGAATATAATACTTATTCGGAGATTGAAAACGATTCAGAATTTAAAGATTATTTACACCGTAAAAACTACAACGACATACTGGAATATTTGGATGACGTGCAACCAAAGAGTCTTACATCGATCTCATCATCGGTGGCGCGTGCACAATCAGCGTTGAGTAAGCATACGCTAAGTCGCGCCAAACATTTAGCCACACCGAAGGCGTTGCATTTTCGTGAAAGCGATAAATGTGAATTGAGAAGAAGACTTTGTAACTCATGTCGCACCAGCGTCGATTGTAACGAGGCACTCAAGTGGTCTTCGTCCTGTAGACCGGCAACTCACAATAGCTCACCCACTACATCAAATAATCTCACAAATGAAAGTACCGATCCAGATACAATTTCTCCCGCTGATGATGGTCCTGCTGATGCGAAGGATTTCTTTTCCAATTCCTATAGTGACATTTTAAAATTTTGTGAAGAGTTTTTTACTGAGAGTTTGCAGAAAAAATCTGGTTTCGATTTACCAAAATTTAATGCGAATACGAAATTTAAACAAGCACATTATGATCGTATATTACGAGATTTCGTGTGCGCACAAGGATTTAAGGCGGTGGATGCGTATGTCGAAACGAAATTCGGGCAGTTTTTTAAAGTGGAATTTGAGAACAACAAGCAAAGCAAAGATAGGCATGGGAAAAGGAATTCTAATACGGTAAAAAAAATTTTGTCTGCAAAGACCAAACGACTTTGGTCGCGTTTATGAAGTTTTTGAATATTATTTTTAATGCAAGGATTTAATTTTGGTTTTAGTACATATAATGAAAAATTAGGTGTGAGTTTTCTCTTACCAATACAAATCAGCTCTATTTTGTTTCCACTGCTATTTTCGCATTAAAAAGACGGATGCAACCAGACCCATCCTGTAGAAAGTTTTCCAGATATGACATATATATCATCATTTGTTGGTGCTTAAACGTCATACTATGGTCATATCCGTATAGCTTATTACTAAATTTTCTTTCGATACTACGAGTATCACTCTTGCTGTTGGCAAACAAAAAGGACCATACATTTTTCAGAGAACTTTCTATCGAATATTCCAGGGCCGTCTTCTCTTCTTTCGAGATTTCCCACTTGGGATATATGTATCTCCAGATTCAACTCCTTTATCTCTTTAGTTCCACACTGAAATTATTTGCATTTGTACTCACCTGTTTTGAAAGAATATAACGCTTTTGGATATGGAAATGCTGGCACTTCCAAAATATATATGAATATATATAGTGTTTTTACATTTGGGAAAACTATGACATGTTTTCCACCCGCAAAGTTGATTTTTTTGCAAACATTTTTTTTTTTGACAATGAATGATATATTTTGTACATACATACATATATCATCGAGAGGCATTCACTACCTAACTATACCAATTTATTTTTTTTGGAAAGGACTTTAAGTTTTCAATTTAGGAAGCATATTTAATCCTAAATCTAATATTTTGGCCCCAAGCGCCCTACAGGAAGAAATACTGTGTGTAAATAGGCGGGTCGATTTCAAAATCAAGAAAAATCGTATTTTAGGGATAAAAATCAGATATTTTGCCGAAGGAATCATGCCTCTTAAACGCACTCTGATGACCCGACTTGATAGTTTTGACTTTGAGCCTCAAAGTTTGAAAAATTCTACAGGCCCGTGCGCAGGGGGTGGTTTTGGGGGTTCAAACCCCCTAGTGGCTCTCAACGAATGATTTTTTTTCATAAAAACTGTCAAAAGTCACAACCTTCGGAGCATCCAAAAGTTCAAATTGAAAAAGGTTAAATGCGGGCGTCTTTAAGCTATCCTTTTCTGTTGATTTCATTTATTACGTGGAATCTTATTACACAGTGTATAACTTTTTTAGTTTTTTTTTTTTAATTTATATCACTTAAAAAACCTTCCCACTGTGTTTCTCTTTTCAGGGCTATCGTGATCAAATGCTATCTGAAGAAATGATGCATCTTGTACCCGCCAGCTTGCAAGGCAAAGAGGACATCTTGTTCGGCAATTTACATGAATTATTTACGTTTCACAACGATGTCTTTCTTAAAGATCTTGAGAATTGTATATCTACGACAGAATTAGTGGCGCTGTGTTTTGTACAAAGAGTGAGTACTACTGTCATATTCTACTATATTATTTTATAGTTATTGCCTAGAACGTCCAAAAAAATGTGGAAAAACAATTTTGGTTCGAATTTGATATATGATAGAAAATATAATTGTGTATATCCTGGGTCCTACACGGCGTATGAGTGACATTTAGTTATTCAAGTGTTGAAATAAATTTTTTTCATCATAACTACCTACAAAAGAGACTGTGGATCACTTCCGGTGTAAATTCCCAGCTCCAGCTAAGGTACCACTAATATTCTTTAGAGCCTCTTTTTAGAAGGTCTGAGGGATTAATCAGAGATAGGAATTCTTGATTTTACCAATTCCTCTGGCTGGTTGTAGCATACTTTCTGCCAACACAGTAGGCTTTGGCGATTTTAATAGTTACTTAGGCGACCTGGGTCGCAGCCAGTCTACCTACCTACCTTATTCATCATAATATATAGATATATTGTCATATCAGGATCACACTAAGACGGTTCCAACTTTTACCTATACCATCTTTTTCCTAATATTCGACCTAACATGACTACTGATAAATCTCCACTTTTCAGCGCGATACCTTCTATCGTTTGTACTCCTTCTACTGCCAAAATATACCACGCTCTGATCGTTTGCGTGAGACACTCGTCGACACACATCTCTTCCTGCAAGAATGTCAAAAGCGACTCGGTCACAAACTTCCCTTGGGCGCCTATCTACTCAAGCCAGTACAACGGATCACTAAGTACAAACTATTACTTGAGAATCTGCTCAGCTCCAGCGATAGCGGTAGCTGTACCAAAGAATTACAAAAAGCTTTAGATTGTATGCTAATCGTATTGCGTTGTGTCAACGATTCGATGCATCAAGTGGCGATAACAGGATTTCCGGTATGTATGACAAGTGTGAAGTGAGAAATAATTATTTGTGATGTAACGAAACTATTTTCTATGCGAACAGAGTACACTTTCGCAGCAAGGCGAACTGTTACTGCAGGATCCCTTTCAAGTGTGGATGGAGTCAAAGAAAGATTTACGATTACGCAAAAAACCACAACAGCGACATATTTTTCTCTACCAAAAATCGATGATCTTCTGTAAGAAAACCTCAAAACCGGGGCACAATAAGAGCACGTATCAATTTAAGCATCAACTGAAGGTAAGTTCGAAATATTTGTATATCAATCAGTCACCTTAAAACTGTATCCAACTTAGTTGTCACAAATTGGACTCACCGAATCGGTGCGTGGCGATTTAACACGCTTCGAAGTTTGGCTGCAGGGTCGTCAAGAAGTGCACACCCTACAAGCGACTACAGAAGATGTGAAAAATAAATGGGTGACGGAAATCAAACGTCTCCTACTCAATCAATTAGAAGAATTGAAGGGAGAGAAAATTAAGCAGTATAGCATGAATCATCATGGCCTAAGACAGACCACCTCTTGGGATACGCCAAATATATTGTTGGGTATGACACAGCGTGCTGTTAGCTGTGATGCATCATCAGAGTCATCGAATCGCAATTCGAACTGCAGCAGTAGTGGCGATGATGCGTATCCACATGGAATGCCCCTTTCCGCCACAGGCAATGGTCATGCGCATGGTAATGGCGGTGGTGTGGGTGTGGGTGGTGCTGCGGGTGGGGATAAGGATCAGCAGGAGGCTTGCGGATGGAGTTCCGATTACTCAAATAGCGAGGATGAAATGTCCATCATTGAAGATAGCAGTGCGCCGGTAAGTTAAAATTGGTTCCTAGCGTTTTGGGTGGGGAGGGATGCGCAAGTGTGCACTTGTGTAATTTTACAAATATTTTTGTATCTTTCAATATGATATACATATCTATAGATATATTGAGAACACATTTTATGATGAGGATGAAGAAATTATTTTTATTTATTATTGTTTAGTTCTAATAAAATTTTTGTATTTATTATTTAAAAATTTTTTTTTGTATTATTATTTTGATTAGTTAAATTAGTTAAAAAAATGGTTTTGGTTTTAATGAATTATTTTTGAATTTTTCGGAATTTTGGGTATATTTATTTTTCAATTAGCTTTAGTTGCTTTTTTATTGTTATAATACATTTCTTTTTTAATTTTTCACTTTCTTCTCATTTTTTGTTTCGTTTGTTCAATTTATGTAATTTGTTATTGTTTTTTGGTTTTGTTATTGTTTTTTTTTTTCATTCATCCATCATGTTTCATAGTTTCTTCTACTATATGTTTTATATTATTTGTCTTATTTAATTTTTTTGGGTTCTCTTTTTTACTTTCATGCACAAAACACTTTGTCTTAAAAAAAAAATAATCCAAAATACCCACAACTGCAAATGAAAAATGCAACCCTGTAAAAATATTAAAAATGGTGTCGTTTTATGTGTGTAAACAAATGTGTGTTACAAAAAATATTTATAAAATAATTCGAAATAATAAAATTTTAAATATGAATGAAATATTTACAAAATTATTTATGAAATTATAATAAATAAAAAATAATAAAATAATAAAACAAAAAAAAACAAAAAATACTAAAAAAATATTCCCAATGGAATGTTATGAAAAATCATAATTAAAAAAAATTAAAACCTAAACAAATTATAAAAAAAAACAATATTAAATAAATATAAAAAATTATTTGTACGATTTGCCAAAACAAAACCTACTTACTAAAAAAAAACTTCAAACCTTAAAAAATTGTTAAAATATAAAATGAATGACAAAAATTTTAAAATTTTAAATTTGTAAAAAAAATTACAATATTTGACGGAACAAAAAAATTAATTTTAAAACAAAAACAAAAAATGTTTTCCATAAAAATATTTTAATATGTACTTTGAAATTAAATATTATTAAAATTTTAATAAAATAAAATTGATTAAAAATTTCAAAATTAAAAAAAAAATTTAAACAAAATTTATATTTTTATAATAATTTTGAGCAAAATAATTTTTTTTTTTTTATAATAATAAAAAAATTAAAACTATAAATTTTTTATAAAAAAATCATACAACTTTTTATTTAAAACTATTAAAAAAAATACCACAAAAAATAAAAACAATGAAAAAATGTGTTAAAATCACAGCGTTTTATGAATTTCCTGGCACAATGGAGCTACAACGGCGACAATAATAATGGTGGTGGCTCTTATCCGCGTAACAGCAAGTCCAATTCAAAATTCTATGTCTCCGTCGAGCATTAAGGAGCTAAACAGCAAATAAAGAAAACAACTAATTTTTACAACTAATAAAAAAAAATAAACGACGAAAATCATTGAAAACTGGTCCCGCCAAAAATAATTACGTAATAAAGTACGAACGGATTAAATATTAAAAAAACTACGTTATACGAATAATATCGCTTAATTAATAGTACAAATAATGGGCATGTAAGGAAAAGTATAGTTAAAGTATGTACATATAGTGCAATATCGCTCAAGTAGTTTGCTAAATGTTTATAATCTTTAAGAAAGTAGCGCTAACACAAATAATGTATGTAAATCTACGAAATGCGACAACTGAGTAAGAATTTATAGTCGATTGAAAAAAAGTCATAATTAAAAAACACATTGCATTAAAAAGAAATCGCGCTTCATAAATAGTTACAGATATTTATTAGCTTAGAAACATTGCAAGCATCATTAAAATATAAAATCGCTAAAAATGCACCAAATTTTAGTCGGCTTCATATCCAAAAAAAAAAAAACCTTATTCAAGAAAAGAAAAAGAATATCGACTAAATTTACCTTCCATAAACAAGCCACACTTCAAAATTCGCAAACATTTTTAATTGCGCCAAATAGACACAAATGGCGCATACGCGTTAAACATGCTGCAAGCAGTCTACAAGTTTCTTCCCCTCACAAAGCACATAAAGCAAAACAATTTATTCACACATTCCTAATATTTTCAGTTTTTCAGTGCTTTCAGTTTATTTCATTGGTTTCCTAGAACTTCTTTTCCCTCACGTTTGCTTGCACATAGTCCCTTTCACTCACTCAAATTGTTATATCTGTTTTGTCCCTTTCACACACACTTATGTGTAATCTACTCGTTTCATGCATATGTATGTATATATGTGTGTGTATATGTGCATATGTTTCTTCTCCATACATATAGACATCCTGCTCAAAGTACAAGCGTCTTCAATAAAATGCCTTCTGTCTCGCTCTTCATCTCGCTTTCGCTCGCTTTCTCATTAAAAACTGTCTCTCAATTGCTTGCGCAACAATACATATATCCCAACGATCGTATTCGTACATCTTCGTCATGCGTGTACATCGTCATCATTCGTATATATTCATTATGCATAAAAAAGTGAAATTAATGAATATTCGTTACGTTACGTCATATAATTCTGCGTGTAAACGTTTAATAAATGGAAGCTGTCTATCAATTCAATATTGCGTAAGTCGATTTAAATTAAAGTGCATTAGAAATTAATTGTTAAGTTACATTAAAGCAAATTTATTTAAGACACAGTTAGGGTGTTTTAAATTTTTTTTTTTTTTTTTCATGCAAATGAAACACATTAGCTACATCATACAGTATAAAATGATATTTTTAGTATTTACAAACCTCAAAGAATGCAATTATAAATAGATAACTCTACACATCTTGAGTCCAAGGCTGTTGTACTTCATCTTACATTTTTATACACCTAATGATTGAAGCAAAATTAAACAGGCAATATTTCACAACTCACATTTTAAGACGCAACTCACTTTGTTCATGATGCAACAAAATACTTTAAAAACTTTGTAGGGAGATTGTAATTGACCTGATTAAATACTTGTTCTTTAGAAATGTTTTTAGACTGCGCATTAAATAATTTTACACGTTAAAAGAGACACTACTCACTATTTAATTCTAATGCACACATATATCCACGCAACACACGCATTCCAAAATATGATTATCACTAGCTTTTAAGATTTAACCCAAAACATCTCAACCTGAAAACAATTTTCCTTATCCCTAAAATCTAGAAAAATATTTTCTCAATCTCAAATAAGTGAACAACAGGGATGGGCGATATTTTGTTTTTGAGTGAAAATTGAAAATAAATTTTTATTCATTATTCGAAAAAATTTAGAGTGTTGAATAACAATTTATTTTATTCAATAATCGCTAGAAAAAAAATAAATTGTTATTCATCACTTTGATTTTTTTTGAAAAAAAAAATAGCCGGTCACTCGTCACTCAAATTTTTTTCGAATAATGAATAAAAATTTATTTTTAATTTTTTCGTCACCCGTCACTCAAAAATAAAATTTTACCCTTACATTTGAGGGATGAGTGACGAAAAAATAAGATATAAATTTTTATTCATTATTCAAAAAAATTTGAGTGATGAGTGACCGGCTATTTTTTATTCAAAAAAATCAAAGTGATGACTATTTCAAGCGATTCTTCAATAAAACAAATTGTTATTCAAAATTTTTAAAATAATGAATAATTTTTTTTTTTTTTTTTTTTGAATAATTATTTATTAAAAATTGCCCAACACTGGTGAATAATTTGATAAATTTTAAATATTTACTTGATTTTCACTGAAATTAATCAAAAATGTTTACTTTAAACAAGCAAGTTATATTCGTATTGAAAACAAGAACAAAAAATAAGAAGAACAAATGTTTCAAAAAAATTTCCAAAAAAAGCCAAGAAAATATTTTCAAAAATATACATAATTAATTTAAGAAAATATCATTACTTAAGCCCGTATGATACTACATGTTTTTTTGTTTTTTTTCTCTATTTTTCGCGAATTTTTTGTAAATTATTTTTATGATTTGATTTTTTCCATGACAAATACAAGAAAACTACTCGATTTTCTTGTTTGTGCCTTGTTTTTAGTCAAAAATTCTCATAGCCAGATAAATCAGCTGATCCAAACAACGTTATGGGAAATGCCATATCGAGTACAGTGATTTCATTAAGCTTGTTGGATCAGCTGATTTATATGGTTATGGTTATGTTAGGGATAATTAAGATTGTTTCCAGATAAACACGATGATTTTATTACAAGTATGATACCGGAAAACTTGTGAAGTGAATATTTATCATCCATCCTCTTTCCGCGCATATACCATCCACATACTTTATTAGATTAACAACATCCCAAATACACAGTGCGTCTGACTCGCGAGTCAACTGTGTACGTGTTGACTCGCCACCATTCTACAAAATATCAAACTCATTTTGATTTCCTTGAGTCATGCTAGAGTCATGTCGGTGTAACTACTACATACACATTTTCACTAATACACCTTAACTGACCTTGACTTAGACGCATCGTGTATAGGCCCTATAACACATTCAATCACAAATCTACACGCACCACCACCACCAGCTTCCACATGCCATCAATCACAAACAAACATTCTTGAGTGCATCAAATTTGTTTTAAATATTTGTTTTTGTATATTTTACAATAAAAAACTTGAGTTTTATTTAGTTGATTTTTGTATTTTTGTTGTTAAAATAATAAACAAATTAAAGGAATGTTTGCAAAAATTAAATAGAACAAAAATATTGTTATTTTGCTTATAATATTAAATCATGCGCTTGTTATGAAATAATCACAAATGTATGCTTGAGGAGCAAATAATGATTGCCAATTTTCTTTTAGAGTTCTGGATTAGATATTTTGACTTGCGGCACATTAATTGTTATACCTACATACGCATATTTTAGCTTGCTTTATACATATAGCAGAAGCGCTTTTCTAATGAAACCCATAATTTTAAGATTAACCCTTTGGCTGCCTCGTTAAGAAGGGAACTGTGTGTATTTTACAACACCGAAAACTTTTTAGCTGCCATAATCATCATTGGCTTCGATAATTTAATCTGTAAAAATATTTCTTTGGTATGGCTGGGCCATGTTATGCGAATGGACAAAGAAGCTCCAGCACAGAAGGTTTTCCTATCGTCGCCTGAATTCGGCAGCAGAGGAAGGGGGAGGCCTCGACTGAGATGGAAACAACAGGTGGAGGATGACTTGAACTCCCTTGGGGTTTCCAATTGGCGTCAGTTATCGCTAAAAAGGAATGACTGGCGTGCTTTGATATGCAAAGGCCAAAATCGCTTAGGCGGTTAAGCGCCAATAAATGATGTTGATGATGATATTTTAAGATGTAATTCACAATCAAGCAGTTTAACCGAGCTCACAAAGAATTATAAAATAACCGAGTTAGCGTTGTTGCTTTGAAGGTAATTCAAAGCTCAACCGATTTTAAAAATTTAAACGGGGTTCTGTTAACAAAATGAAATGGGAGGATTTCTCGAAGTGTTTTTTGAAGTTAACTTCTTAGGCGGCGGTATGAAGTTTTGATTGAGAGTGAAATTTGAGAAAATGGATGATGATTCAACGGAAATAGAAATTGTAGCCGACTTTCAGGCGTAGACGATTTTCACCACGACATTTAGCTGTGCAAATCAAATAGGAGGTGAAATTCTATGCCATTTTCTATGCCAATATGGGTATCAAATGAAAGGTATTTTCGACCGTATTCCAAATAAGATAATTTCAAGCAGGGTTGCCACCTAACCGCAATTTAATGTTATTATTAATATTTCGTTATTTCTGGCTAAACGCGATTTTTTTTTTCATTATTGTTTTAAACGAATTACACTGTGTAACAAATTTTACAAAATTTTAAATTTTTTCATGCTTTCCATGAGTTCTATGTCCTTTCGAGGGTTTCCGTTTTTCGTAGTATACGGTTCAAAATCACCTAGAGGGCATAAACTCAACCGATTTGAAAAATTTAAACGTGGTTTCATTAATGAAATTAAATTCAAGGATTTGTGGAAAGCCGTTGTTTAAATATTTGGTTAAAAAAATTACACTGTTAAACAAATTTGACAATTTTTTTATGGCTTACATGAATTGTAGGCCTTGCCAAGCTTACAAAAAATGCATACTCCAAATTTAGAATTACCCCCATAATTTTGAGTTAGGAGCAAAAAAACCCGAAAAATTACACTGTGTAACAAATTTAAAAAAAAGTTAAAATCCTGTCTACTTCGTTAACTAATCAAACTCTTAATATAAAAGCACCGATTAACAAAAAGTATATGACCAGAAGTTGAAAAAGGGGTTTTCGGCCACTTACTCAATATTCTGAGAGAATTTTTAAAATTTTGAGTATGCAGTTTTTGTATTCTTGGTAAGACCTATATTCATGTAAGCCACAAAAAAAATTTATAAAATTTGGCAAATTTGTTACAGTGTAATTTTTTTTAAGTAATAATTAAAAAACGCACATCTACAAATCTTTGAGTTTAATTTCATTAACGAGACCTCGTTTGAATCTCTTAAAACGGTTGAGGCGATTTTTCGATTAATTTTCAATATATTCATATTCGATTCAAAATTCTCTAATATATGTAAGTACGGGCGCCTATGGTATCACATTGTATCGAAATTAGGGTCACTATTGAGTAAAACAAGCGGCGATACTTATGATCACTAAATCTTTCAACAACGAACTAAAAACCGCTAAGGCCCAGATATACACTGCAAGTTTAAACATAGTTTAAACGGCCAATCTGTGTGAGATAAACTCTGGTCAACAATGATCATACACTCTAGGCAGAGCAAAGCATTGCTAACAACAACAACAACAACTCTGGTCAACTTTGTCTGTGATTTACATTGCACTGAAAAACCGGGCCTAAGCCCCTTTCCAATTGCTACAGCCGTTGCTTTTCTCGTTTTCTATATACAATTTTGACACAGCCAAAGGGTTAAATATTTCAATACACAAAATAAGACACCACCCCCAAGTTGATAAAAACGGAAAAAAAAAAGTTTATAAAGCTGTGGAAAACTACATTTTCAGACAAATATCATTACAACTAGAAAGTTTTATAAACCAATTTTATTTTTTATGAAATTGGGGGTTAATATTTAAGTGGATGAAAGTATGCTATATATTTTAAACAGTTATCAAAGTAGTTAATTCTATGCTTTTAGGGCAGTAAATTTGTTGCCCTTGCCGATTATACGGCGATGGGTCATTCGGAGGTCTCGATGCGTGAAGGTGGTACTGTTGAATTGTTAAAAGTTGGATGTGCTGGTTGGTGGTTTGTGCGTGATTTAGGTAATTTCATTGCTAATGTAAATACATACGTATATATATATATATACATATATATCTTTTGTATATATAACTAAAGATTTGCTTTAATTTAAAATGCTTTAGAAAAGTGTATATAAAAAATATAAAGCTGTATATAAAGCTTTCTAGTTTATAAAATTTATAACTAGAACTGTATACTACAACAAATTTTTTAATTACTTAAAATATACTTCAAAGTCTATAAGTAATACTAATTTTATACTTTTTTCTCCAACAAATTTATATCTACCTTTCACAATGCACAGAAGCCAACACAGAGGGTTGGACACCAGCGGCATATTTGGAACCGCTCAATCGAAAATCTTCTCGAAGCTCGAGCCGCAATCAAGAACGCATAAACCTAACAAAATATGTCGAGTAAAAAGCAACAGGAAAGACGCTAATGAAGACGTGGAGCCAGTGTGAGCCTTCTTTTTTCTAAAATTTTTGCAAACAATTTAAAACTAATGAAAGTTATATACAAATAATAGATTTAACGTACATACATACATAAACACTATATAATGAATGAAACAAAAACAGGAAATCAAATGATATTAAACCAAAAACAAACTCTTCAAAACACTTTGCTACAAATCTTTTCTCTATTGATAACATAAAAAACTCTTGAGACCCTAAAAAATATATTTAAAATTGAGAACAAATGTGCAGTTATTTAAAACAAACCAAAAATTTCGAAAAAAAAAAATTGGATGAAAAAAAAATTACACTACTCAACAAATTTTGATCATCTTTTGTTACCAAGAATAAAATAGACCTTTCCTTAAGTAAAATTGTCTCCTGATTTCGAATAACATTTCCATCATTTCTATTTTTCTGTGCAGACTTCCATTTTTGCAAAACACTGGTTCATATATGTATGTAAGTACGTCAAAAGTTTGTATTTTTCACATTTTTTGCCTTCATCTTAATAAGTATCTTCAGTAGATAGGCCACTATGCAAAAAATAACGTTAAAAAAAAAAATTTCTCGAGATATTTTGAAATTTCAGTTTTTGAGATATGTTAAAATTCTGTATATTAAAATATTTTAAAAGTTGATATTTTTCAACTTTTTGTTATATTTTGTGCTTCTCGAAGAAGGAACAAACAAAAATCACCTATGATAGCTTAATTCCAATGTCCTTAGTATAGCAGTTGGTCAAAAAAAGTTTAAAATTTCGATGAAAAAAAAATTTATTCGTAATCCCACTTTTTTCCTATCTCAAAAACTGATCTGATATCTCGAAAACGTTGACTTGCTTAGTAAGAAGATATCCTAATATAAACAACGGTTCGCCAAAAAGTATGCAACATTTTTTTTTTTTTCACTTTTTCTTCATACAAGGAAGTTTTTGCGCGTACTGTTTCTTCGAAGATGCTAAAGCTAATGCAGAAATAAAGTAGCATTTAGTTGCGTTTAGCTTTCAAAATTGTATGAAAAAACGCTGCTTTTTGGGCTAAATGCTAAAATGCAAAATGCAGGCTCAGCATGAACAGCACATTATAAAGTCAAGGGCACATCACAATGTTGTACTTGCGTCAATCAACAAGAGCCACCACTCGTTATGAAAGCAACGAACAAGATGGATGCCGTTTTCTTTCAGGGTTTTGGTAATATCGATATAAATATGTTATTGTCTAATCAAAACAAAATGTGTAAAAGAAAATAGACGAGAACTGAAATAACACAAGAGTCGAAAAAAAATTTACCAGCTGTCGAATTTACAAAACTGAGGAAAACAAAATTACCGAAACCCTGAAAGAAAACGGCATCCATCTTTTTCCTTGCATTTATAACGAGTGGCGGCTCTTGTTGATATATTCTCTTTGCTTGCGTGCTCAAAATTTTCGTAATTGAGTCACTTTTGGTAAAGGAGGCCTAACTTTATTTCGTCCATGAACTTTTTCTGATTTTAAAGTGGTTAAATCTGAAATATTGTAAACAATACCGCTTAAGATACCTATAGAGATGAAGGCAAAAAAGGTTTATGTGAATAAGTATAATGTATAATTCAACAGTTTAAATCGAAAAAAATGGAAAATAAAAGTTTTTAACGTACTTGGCTGTGTTTTGCAAAAATGGGAGTTTTCATATTTTCACCAATATCCGGGAAAATAGATCTGCCACAAAAAAATGGATGTGATATTCGGCATCAGGGAAGACTTTACATGCAGAAAACGTACTTTCCTTTTTGGGTATTTTTTTTTTGTCGAGTAGTGTAATTACAGATAAAATTTATAGTGAAACCTTGAAAAATTGAAATCATTATAATTTATGCTAGTACTTACATAATTAAGTTACATTCTAGGTATATTTTAAGATATCAGCAAGTATTTCTTAATTTTGAAGCATTTTCGAAAAAATGCGAATTTTCACGCAACTTTCGAAATTCGCATTAAAAATTTGTTGCAGGTTTGCTGTATTGTTATGCAGGTGAAAACCATTTTTTTTCTACATCTAGTCTTATAACATATACATATATTTTAATTTTGTAGTACACTAAAAGAAATACAGTTGTTAAATGCAAATATCAATTTTTATTTGGCTAAGAAGCTTATAGTTATCATATCATTTATGTATTAAGTTAAATAAAAAATTAATTTCTAGAAGTGTTAAAAAAGTTATTAATTATGAAATGTAAAAATTAAAATATATACTTAATAAAAACCCGAAATAAAAAATTTATTTTTATTCCAGTTTTAGGCGATATCCACATTATTTTAGTTTTTCAAAACTCCAAGCTCTTTTTTGAGTTGTAAAGTAATCCAAATTTGAAATGATAAATAAATAAAAAAAAAGCAAATCAATTCTAAATTACTAAATATGTATTATTTGTTTGTATATACATGAAAAGTACATATATAGTAAAATAATTAATAGCATACGAAATATGTGTAAGTCAATATTTGATATACATACATATATTTAATTAATTTTTTGGACAGTTAAATACAAACTTGAATGTAAAAAAATCCCCAAACAAATATAAATATACAATATCAATATTTACACTATTAAGTAGTGAATAAAAATAATGCCCCTCTACAATTAATCTAAACTTTTGTCCAATATTTATTAAAGCTAATATGAATATGCTTTTGTATGCTAGATAAATAAACCTGACATATTTATTTTGAGGTTATTGGAATTACGTATGCTATACATACATACATACCTGCTTTAATATAGAAATATTTCTAAAGTCAATATTATATACATATTCAAGAAATACCTAAAAGCTAAAAAGATTTAAATCGAAAAATCATCTAAAATAAACTAAATAAAATAAGTGCAAAAAATCTTGTTTTAATTGTTTTATTAAAACGGTAAAAAGTTTCAGATTTTTGTAAGTAAAACGAGCATGTATTTGGATAGTTAGCACATCGCGTGATATGCTGAATTAATATGATGTGGCTCTGGAATGTTCGGCAACAAGAATTCGCTACTCCTTAAGAAAACATTCAGTAATCAGGCGCAGCATTTACACCACCAAAAATAGTTCATGTGATGCTGAGATCATGTGATGTTGAACAACATGATAAGAGAGTGTATCACGGATTATACCATGCTCCGTACTAGTTTTTAGTTATTTTCTTAATCAGAAAAATCGCTTATCTGCTGTTACATTGTGCTAGTTTTTTATGGATTTCTAGTTTATTTGAAACTACGCCTGCTTGATGTGATACTGAGATCATGCGATTGCTAAGCTCGTGATGTGTGATGTTGAGATTATGCGATGCTAATATTTTCTTTTTATGTACACCTATTAAATCAGAAAAATGGCACTTTTCAGACTTTGTACTTTGCACACATAAAATCATGAGCAAGATCGTGAGATGGGAGTCTGAGATCATATGATGTGGTGCTGAGATCATGCAACTTCTTCTTGTGATGCTGTTATGTTGTGCAAGTTTTTATGGGAACCCAGAAAATTAGTTCCGCCCGTTCAACTCTCTGAACCATGCGCATGTAAAATGTTAGGCTAGATCATGGTGTGCTGTTGCATTGTACTAGTTATTTATGGGCTCATAATCTTTCAGAAAAATCGAACGTTCGATTTGCAGTACCGTAGGATTAAATTTCTCAGGCGTGATCCTGCGATGTGACTCTGACATCAAACGTGGTGGTCATGCGCTGTGGTGCCGATATTATATTGTGCTAGTTTTTATGAGCGCCTAGTCAATCAGAAAAATCCCCCTTTCGCTTCACAGTACCATGCTCATATAAAATCTTAGGCAACATCGTGCGATGCGATATTGAGATCTTCCGATGTGATGCTGATGCCTCTTGTTAGTTTTTATGTGCGCCTAGTCAACCAGCAAAACCGACCGATCGATTCTCTGTGCGACGTGATGCTGAGATCATAACATGTTTTTTCGAGATGATGCGATGATATCACGTGCTGGTTTTTATGGGTTCCTAGTCAATCAGAAAAATCGGTCGTTAGATTTATAGCAAGATTTACATCTAAAACTTAGGCGATATTGTGCGATGTGGTGCCAAGATCATGCGATGTTTTGTAGAAATCATGCGATGCTGTTACCCTGTGTTAGTTTTCATGTGCGCCTAGCCAGTCAGCAAAACCGACCAATCGATTCTCTGTGCGATGTGATGCTGAGATCATAACATGTTTTTTCGAGATGATGCGATGTTATCACGTGCTAGTTTTTATAGGCTCCTAGTCAAATCAGGAAAATTCCTAGTTCGATTCTCTTGAAGAGAATCTCTTCACCATTCGCCCCTGCGGGTTAGGGGTTGAGAATATGCCCGAGGTAGGCATACCGGTCGTAAGAAGCGACTATTATGCGCATAGGTAATTGACGTGCAACTCGATGGTTGATCTACGAATATGATGCCTCTCATTACCCATCTTCTCCTTCCTCACGGATGGAGGGATAACATGACCTAGAAGGTTCCACTGGTCATCTCAAATCGCTACCACGACAGTCGGGCAGTACCGCAAGGGAGTACCGCAGCGTACCGGGGTCATATCCGGCCAAGGACTGTCAACTTCGGCATCACTCCCCAAAACCTTCGGGGAGTGTTTTGCTGTTAACAACAACAACAACAACAACCATTCGCAAGCAAAGTTGTAAGATGTGATCCCGAGATCAAGCGATTGGTAAGATCATACGGCGTGATGCCGATATAGATAGGCCACGAAGTCAAATAGAAAAATCGCTCTTATTTGATTTTTGGTGTTTAGACCTAAAGAGACACTGAAACCAATGACATTTTTGCCAGAGTTGCATGTCATTTTGAATATGAGGTAGTAGATAGCTTGATATACATTGCGCAGGCTGAGGAATGGTATTGATGCATTACATCCACGTTGAGTTATTTTATGGACCAAAAGCTATAGGTTATATTAAGGATAACTATTAAAGGAAAATATAACCACTGTTGTTGTTGTTGTTGTAGTTAACAATGCATTGCCCTGTCTAGAGTGTATGATCATTCCGAAGATCTTCATCAAGCTCTTCTAAAGGGAGTCCAAGGAAACGTGCAGTTTCAACAGGGTTTGTCCAGAAGGACAGAGGGGTTAGAAGAGTAGGTTCAGATGAACAATTGAAGAGATGTAGAGTATCATGGGGGGTCCTACCACATGCAGGGCATGTATTTAAGATTGTATCATTAAATCTGGATAAGTAGGAGTTTAACCTTACGCTATATCCAGACCTAAGCTGTGCCAAGGTGACTCTTGTCTCCCTTGGTAAGGTGCGTTCTTCTTCAGCAATATCCGGTGGAGGACTGTTCAGAACGGGATTCACAGGTAGAGATCCGACAAAAGTGTCTACCGACTCGGTGTGGATGTCGGTTAGAGCCCGCTTATGATTCTGCAGATCAAACGGCAAGGTAATATGATGCCGGATCTCATCATAATGCTTACGGAGATGTCTCCTTATGTCTCTCGGGGGCGGATCTATGTCCAAAAGATGACGGTTTGGATGTGTTGGCTTGTGGCAGTTCAGAAGGAATTGCCTGCTCAGCATTTCCGCATGCTCTTTTACATTGAGCAGTTTTGCCTCCTGATGGAGGTGAAACTCGGAAGACATGAGGAGACATCCCGTAGCAGTTCTGATGGCAGTATTTTGGCAGACTTGTAACTTCGTCCAGTTAGCGTTATGTACATTAGGCGACCATATGGGTGCAGCATAGTCAAAGACTGGTCGGCCAATGGCCTTATATGTAGTCAGCAACGTTTCTTTGTCTTTTCCCCAAGTACTGCCGGCAAGTGACTTGAGGATCTTGTTGCGACCACGTACCTTTGAGACCATTGCAGACACATGACCAGCAAATGTTTAAATTTAACCACTGGAGGGACTCAGCACATTAAGGCAAACTTTGAAAAGTATACACTAACAATTCTCAAAACTGAAGTATAAATTCGTAGAGCTTTGTGCGAGGTTGTAAAGTTGTAATATAAGATGTCCCATCGAATCTCCCACAACATTGGCTGATCCGAACCTATTGTCTAAATCATAGTTCTTTAATCCATTTAATTTTTCTCTAGATGATGATTTTTTTTTTCTCTAGAATACTTTATTACGTAAATTATAGATTTTGAATACACACATTTTAACTGAAGTTAAATTTTAAAAAGTTTTTTTTATAACATTTTGAACAGCTTTAGCGGTACTATTAGATTTATTTTTTATATTTTTATATTTCAATTTTACATAGTATGTACTTATGAAATTTTTTCGGAACTGTTTTTATATACACAGACAAATAGGTAAGGTTTATTAATATTTGTTTAATAGTAGTTTTGTATATTTAATTCACATCATGCTGCAAACTTTGAAAGGAAAATAAATCAATTAAAAAACCAACTGTATGATTTGCAATTTTTACGAATAATTTTTCTGATCTAATGTATTTCGGCACTTTTTCGTTTTACAGTTTTAATAAAAAAATTAAACGTTTAAAGCTTTGTATACAATGTTAACATGTTATAAATTAAAAAAAAAAGTTTTATATACTGCAAAAAATAACTTTAACATACAAATAAAAATAAACAAAAATACTTTTAATCACTTCGCTAAAGCAAATAAGAAATACAGTAAAATTAATATATGAAGCGTAAGCTTTGTAATTTTGGTTTGGGCATGCACGGACAATAATGGAATGTTTTTTTTTTGATATAGTATTTCATTTTTAATGAGCATTCCACCAGCAAGCCTAAAGCTTTATTTTGCAGTTGGGTGTAGATAAGACGGCACTTGTAGAATATTGAAAAATTAATTACGATATGATTTTTAGGTTTCTTTACTCTAATAAAAAGTTAAGATAATTTAATACACAATTATTCCATAATAGATTTTACACTATATATTACTGCGTTGATAACTCTGCATACAGCGTTTCCTTAAAAGAAAATAAAACTCAACAATAACGACGAAATTTTATGATAGCTAAAGTATGTAGTATTATGGTATTGCGTTGGTGCAATTGTCGCAGACTCCTTTTTCTTATTTCGTTCCATCTGTCAAATGAGAAACATATTTTTGTACTACATATTTAGTTATAAGAATATCTGCTGCACGCATATTCCAAAGATGATCGGCTATTGATGAATTTAAACCGGAGTAACGTCAACGAACTTGTACAATTGTTTAAAGGAAGGTGGATATTTGATGCTCTTGTTCTTTACATCTATGGTGTTTCGTGAAATTTGCTTAATTAATTGGCAGTTGCTCGACTGTTCACATAGAATTGTTGTGCAGACAATAAGAGGGTAAGCACATAAATGCATGCCGCAATCCAGCAATTGTAGGCGTTCTGCAAGAAAATTAAACATTAAAGTTTGTACAAGTAAAGAAAACTTATTAAAAAAAGTTGTTTTTTAAGTAGCCATTTAAGCATGTATTGAAGAGGTACTCTAAATAGTACCGATTGTGATCAGTTAGATTGGGGTGATCTCTACTGATCTAAACTGCCAACAAAAGTAAAGGCTATCAGAAAAATTTAGAGAAATTCTCACTTGAGAGATTACATTCAACATATTTTTGGAATATTTATTTAGGCAATGAATAATATTCCGGGTTCTCACTTCGGAAAAGAAACATAAAAATTTATTTAGCAAAAAGTTTTTCTAAAATGTAGTGGTTTAGCAAACTCGCCGAATGTTAATATGTCGTGAAAGGCTTTTCAGCATAGATCAATGATAAACTGCTCGTTTCTTTGGGCTTCCGTTAGAAGAGCTTGATGATGACCATGCGCTCTAGGCAGGACGAAGAACTGTTAGCAACAGCAACAACAACAGGCATATTAGTCAGCCTTTAGAACAAAATACTACGCCATTCAAGGTCAGCAGCTTAAGTTTAATTTATGTAGTTCATGTGCATGGCTTTTCTCAAACAACTTTTTGTGATTTTTGATTTTTACTATTGAATACCTGATTATATGCAGCATTTGCTGCAGTGTAGAACTCATCCATCGAATGATATTCCTCCAATATAGGCAGATCCTCAATCAGCGCAACGCTATGTATGAAGAAGAAAATGCCCATCAGCACCTAAAAAATGAAGAATAGCGATATTAAACCAATTCGTCATGCTTTTTGATGCACTGCACAATATCTTATCTCGATCGCCAAGAAAATAATATGGCAGGCAACCTAAAATGAATCCGACTCACCAATTGTATGATGCCCCAAACGGAGATAATCAAGCCGCAGAGCGACAATTTTGGTCCACAGATTTTCATTTTTACTGCTTTTTATTTTGTTTATTTCGTGCGGAAAGAAGAAACAGTGGCTTTTCTTGTTGAATTTCAATGATTTTCCACACAGAAAATTCACAAAATTTTCCAAATCGTCGTTCAATCCTACAAAAATTCGCGAAGAAAAATGTCAGTCAGGTGAAAAAATTTATTAATCACATGACAGCTTCGAGTAGAAAAAGAGCTGTCAAAATTTGACAACTCCGATTTTCGGTGGATTTTTTGGAGGAATTTATGTTTTATGAGCTAATTTACTAAAGGCTGATTTACACGCGTCGATTTCGGTCGTTCCACTGCTTTCCACCTTCAAATACAAGGTGTAGATCGATCGAAGTCCTATTTATATGGGAGTCCCGATCCCGAAACCTCTCACGGCATTGTTTTTGTCCCGAAATCCCGGGATTCAAATTTCAAATACATATAAAATTGTTAAGGGTCTTTTGTAGGGAATTGACTCAAGAACTACTAAAAGGGCGTTTACATTGATCGATTTTTTATACAATTTCTTACTGATTCTGAAAATTGATTCGTGTAAACGGGTCTTGCAAAATTGGATGCAACAAAGTTGCCAGCCGACTTTTGATCAACTCAACATTCAACCTTTGTACGTTTGTTTACGAACTGACATTCGAGAATTTTTGTCAGATTTTGTTGACAATTATGTAATAAATTTAATATATATAAATTATGGTGATTTCGTTTCATCAAAAAAATGCGCATTTTTGTTACACTCTTCAATTTTCCGTTTTCGTTTGCAAAATGAAGGTAAAAGGTATAGATAAACTTGGTGAAATAAATTGGATTTCGCAATAACAATTAAATATGTGTGAAAAACGAAACCTAATTATTCAAGCACATAGCATAGCAAACGGGGCAGTGTTTTATGTTCGTTTTATCGATAACAGGTTCATGCAGAACGGGTACACTTTTCTTATCACATCTTTATAGTGTTCTGTGCAAGAGTGTAAACATGTTCAACGTGAAAGTGTACATTTTTTTCGATGAAACGAAATCAGCATTAATTTTTTTTTCTTTTTTTAAGCGATTTTTTACGCAAAATCAGACCAAAACCTACACGTTCATACCATCCAACCTGGCAAGATCGTAAGATGCTCCATTAGGACTTCCGGCGCATTACACTCACCCTCCCTTAATACACATTCCCTTAATTGATTCCGTAGACTCCCTACTGGCTGCTCGCTCTAATTAGCACTCCTTCGAAAGAGCTTTTCCCCTGCAAGAGTCGTTGGATTATGTGTTCCAATTTTTTGATATTGGAGTACTCCAATAGTAGTCCTTTGTATACATCATCGGACCACCTTCAGCTTTTTTAAAGCCGATCATTGCTCCTGCATTATCGACGAAAATTACGACACTATCGCTCTGCCAGTATATACTCCAAGGAGTAACAACATTGGAGTACATTGGAAAGTACTCTGACAGTAGATACTCCATGGAGTAGCAGGAACAAAGCGAAGGTTGCAGTAGGTGGTCCAGTCCTAGGACTTCGCAATGTTAATTGAAGCACAATTTTTATATGAAAAAGGATTACATTTGGAGTACTCTGATGCTCCGATTGGAGTACTCTTTGGATAGGTAATAGAGTACTCTCGATTTTTGCAGGGTCGCTCCTTTTGGGAGTATTGCATTTCCTACAAAAGGTTGCCCGATAATTGTTTATCTCCTGGACTAGGTCTCTGTTTCCGTTGTTGTTGTTATTGTCATCAAAGAAAACGAACAGGTTCAATAGGGATGGACCAAGGTGAAATTAACTTTAGAAGAGCAAGCTCCGCGGAGCAGTCGAATAAGTGGTTGCTGTCGTGAGGAGAAGTGGCGCTTGCCGGGGAAACATTTGGAACCTTTGGACTCAGTCTGGGTAAGTAGTTTAATTTTTACTACCAGGGGTAACATGGCCCAGAATGTTTCACTGGTGATGAGTCGCTACGTTAGTTGGGGCGTCCCGGAAGGGAGTAACGGAGCCTAGCGGATTGATTTCCGACCAAGAATTGTTAATGCGACAACGCTTGCCAAAACCTTGGGTACATTTTTTGTCGTTACAATTACAACAACAGAGGTTTTTGTTACCCCCAAGGTCGACGGCTGATCGGGATCAAAGCTCCATCGACGTAGACTTCTAACTCCCTGTTTGTTTGGGGTCGTGAAAAGGGTGGGTAGGACTTTGCCGTTGATATTATCAGGCTTCTTGTGGCTAAAAACCGAAAGGAGTCGGGAGATAACTACATATTTATTCTGTTGTTGTGAAAAAATTAAAAAAAAATCTTTTTATATTTTTAGTTAATGACGTAAACAATCGTAAAATAATTAAAAAAAAATTATAAATGTAAACGGGTAGTCAATTCAATTTAGAATCAATTTAGAATTAAAGGCTGATTTACACGGGTCGATTTTCTGGTCGAATTTTTGTCGTTCCACCGTGTAAATAGCAATTCGATCGATTTAGGGCCGGTTGCATAAAAGCCGATATCGACTAACCAGAGTTTAATTGTATCACCGATTAGTCGTTATCGGCTTTTATGCAAGTGGCCCTTAAACCTTGTATTTGAATGTAAAACGCGGTGGAACGACAGAAATCAACCAGACAATCTACTAGAAAATCGACGTATTAAATCAGCCTTAAGACAATCACTCAAGTCCTGCAGGGTGGCTACCTTAAATTCACCATTATAAAGTCTTCTTCTTTTCATAACGGAGACCTCACAATAAATCGTAGAAAAACATGAATGGCTAAAAATCAGGAATGAACGGGGACAATAATAAAGATCAAAACTAAAACGACAAGAATAACAGAATCAAAAATAAAATTACGCGTCTAAAATAAACAAAAATAAAATAAAAACAATCAATGCCAAGAACATATTAATATTTTTGCACAAAAACTGAAACTAAAGAGGAAGCCTGTAACAATGGCAACAAATATTTATCACGAAAGACAGACGCGCCAATTGTGTGCGCTCCATACGCTCAATAATCTATTTCAAGGTGAAATTAAATGCAATAGAAATTTTTGCAATACAAGTATTTTCTTTAATATAAATATTTCTAACTATTTCAGGCCAACCAGCTTTCACTAAAGAGCAATTGGATCAAATATGTAATGATCTCAGTCCTAATGTTTGGATTAATCCACATCGTTCGCCCTTGGGTTTGGGCAACTATGATATAAACGTTATAATGACAGCGCTGCAAATACGTAATTGTGAGGCGATATGGTTTGATAAACGCAAGTAAGTACGCGAACATAATTGCATAAATCTTTTATTTATGTATGTTTTCACAATTAGAGATCCGTCCTGCATTAATTTGCATGCGATTGTCGGTTTCATATTGAACGTGCCTTCAGACTATAAATTTGCTTTCGTTACTTTGCCGCTACAGAAACGACATTGGATAGCAATACGGCGGATTGATGGGAAATATTATAATTTAGACTCGAAATTACGTGAACCAGAATGTATTGGTGAGGAAACAGAGTTGCTAACATATCTGCGTGCACAATTGGAAACGAATAAGCGTGAACTATTTGTGATTGTGGAAAAGTCGCAGGCGATTGTTGGTGAACAGCAACAAACTGCGAAATGGTTAAAAGTTGAAGCAATGAGTAAACAACATGAAAAGCATACAAGCAATGGCTCGAATGGTGCAACCTAAATAACAAATGTTTTAAAAAAAATTCCACTCTAGTCGTTTTTTGTTCACATATGCACACAAGAAGCATTTTTAAGTAAAAATCAAATAGCTCAAAATGTTATGATATTCGGAATTATTCTGAAATTCGACTTATTGGAGATTCAAGATTTGGCGGTGGAACTTTTAGTTCCTGTTTTTGTGTTTCAATACGAAATTTGGTGTACAAACGAAAAGCATTTATCCCAGAAAATCAGGCCCTACGAGCGCAATTCATATCTAACAACTATGTCAAGACTCCAAAATGATATTTCCAATGGTTTCTATTTTGATTCCAGCAGCGATCAGATTCCAGAACATTCCGAACTTTTTTACAATATCGCAATGCACTCACTACTCAATATCGACTACTTGAGTCATAACATTATACGTCTTAGGCCAGATTTCACAGTGCCAGGTTAACTTACGTTCCACAGATTTTAAATTTTCATATTGATTTAGCCAAAGGCCCAATTTCACAGTGGCAGATTAACTTAAGTTCCACAGTTATGGATTCGCAACTTTATTTAAGTTATTTAACTGAATTTTATCTATATAAATTGTGACCAGAAGTTAAACCACCAACGTTGGGCAGTTAACCTTTGGCTAACTCCATATGAAACTTGAAAGTCTATGGAACGTGGCAATGTGAAATTGGGCCTTAGGCCCGGTTTTTCAGTGCAAGTTTAAACTTCAGTGCGAGTTTAATCGGCCAATTTGTATGGGATAAACTCTAGACAACTTTGTCTGGGGTTACACCTGCACTGAAAAACCGGGCCAAAATCAACTTTTTCTGGGTATTGGACCAACCAAAAAAGTAATATCTCCGGTGCTCTACAGTGTAATTTAATATCGCTATTTTGCGAGGCTACTACTAATGTACAGTAATATCTAAAAGAAAATTAAAAAAACGGAAAAATCAGTTTTATAAAAGCTTAATACATACATAATATATATACATATAGCCTAGGTTCGACTAAGATCAAACATTCAATCATGTGAAGTAAAACTATATTTTTCGTAGTTATAAATTTGAATGTAAAAACTTTATTAGATTCTGTAAAAATTATACATAATAAAAGACATGTAATATATGTACTTGTACAAGAAAACTATAAAATACAATCGTATAAATCGAATATGTCGTCTATTAGCTCTTAAACTTAAGGGACTGTCACCTACAATGATTTCGTTACTGGTTTTGTAATTTGCTGCAGCATTTGTTTTATAATATATTCCGGACTACTCTCGCTTCTAATGCTAACAGTTTGTGCTTAATTACATGATTCATGCTTATATCTATGTGATCATTTAAAAACTTAGCTAAAAAGATGGAATGCCATAGACGGGTCAATAGTTTTGTGGACGAAAACCAAAAAAGGACGGATAATTGAGTTAGTATGTCGGAATGCGTGACTTCGAGATTACTTTTTATTTTTGTAGAATTTCACCTCCTAAATATCTGTTTGCAGGCCTCCAGCGACTGGTTGAGCAGCTGCTGCAGCAGCGGCCGCTGCTGCTGACGTACTCTGACCAGGTGGTGGACGTCTTGGCCGGGATGGCTCTGGTGCGAAATACTGTTGTGCCTGTTGTTGATAATAATCATCCGCAACAGCACCATATTCACTCACAACATCACGATTACTGATTTCATTCAATTGACGATAACGTTCTCGTCTCGCTTCAACAACATACAAAATGCCAGCTGGTAAAAGCATCACAGCGCCAACCACAGCCAATGCAAATGACCAACCCATATCATTATTTTGCCATCCAGGCATCCAATCACGTGAATCACCTTTGGCACCAAATATAACAACAGCAATAAAACCGCTTAGGGATGCAACCGTTTGGGAAGAACCAATTGTGATTAGCAGCAAAACATAACGGTCATCGTCGCGGGATGTGCGCAAGAAGGCCAATGTGAGTAGCAGTGTAATAAGGCAAAAAACAAGGCAAAATGTAGCAAATACTTGTACTGACACATAGAATCTAGGTAAAAGAAAATCGTGTATAATGTAATATTCCTCTTCGAAGACCCACATGCATCCGTTGAAGACGGTATCATAAAAACGATGTATATCTTGAAAGTTTTTGAAACATACTGTCCATAGTCCTAGATTTGTAAAGCGTGGTTGAGCTATTCGTCCATCTGTAACCAGCCAATAAGGTGTGACGAATGCGATGAGGTATAGCAGGAAGGATACAGCTGAAACTCCAACAGCTATGCGTGTTGTACGATTACTGGCACCCATTGTTTGGTGTAGCGCGCAATTAAATGTATAATTAGGTACTTTTATGAAATAGAAATTGAACTAAATTAATAAAAACCAAATTGTTTTCTTTTCTTCCACGCCCAAAAGTAACAAGAAAAATTGTAGATGACACACTAGTGCTGCCAGACTGCAAAAAAAACGGGTAGAAAACTGTGGGCTTGGTAATAGTACATTTACATTGCAACACATTTGGCGAATTGGAATGAGTAATTTCATACATGATATAAATACTTCAGGTAAAACCGTTAATTTTAAGCAATTCTCATACTCATTTATTTTTTGCAATCAAAATTACAAATCAAAATTATTTCTTTTAATTTTTCTTCAATTTTCGATTAGAACTATTCCTAGAATTGTTAAAAATATGGACTGTAAAAGTGGCGCGAATGTGCCCCTCTAGCAGGCTAATCTACCATCTCATTTCCTGTCATTTTATAGTGTCCAGGCCTCCACCTAAATGTGCAGTGTAAATTGGAAAATAATTTTTTAATTTTTTTCAAATTTTTCTTATTTTAAAATTTTTGAATATTTTTTTTCTATTAGACTTATATACTGACACATTTTATATTGCTTAAAAACGTCAAAACAAAATCAAAAGAGAGAACGGTTTTACCTATAGATTTATATCATGATTTCATTATAATTCATAATTCATTTATTTCATTTTCAGAGTAGTACAGAGTAAGACTTACGTATTTTAATAGTACTTCAATAGTTATATAATTAACAAAAGTAACTTACTAAAATTAAGTAACACCCCTTTTACATTATTCAAGTCTTGAATTCAATTCTGCCGCGGCATAGGCGAAGGGGTTGAGAAGCGAGGGGAAGAGTACACTTGAAAGCGTACCGTCAACTCGTTTCAAGTTTTTCTTGCTATCCCTTTCACTCCTCCTTGTACCCCCATATTTTGTTTCATAATTGCTTTCAATAAAAATTGACAAGTGTAGACACGAACAGAAAACACAAAAGAGAACGAAAGCAGAGTTGAAAGCAATACTTGACAAATATAAAACCGGACTAATTAAAAGCTAAAGCATTTCAAATTTTCATATGTTTATCAGTAATTAGTTTATGAAAAAACCGAATATAAATGCATGCTTATAATATAATGACATGTTGGGCTTAAGGTATGATAAGAGGGTTTAAGAGGAAAAAAGGAAGAAGAAAATAAAAAAAGAATAGAAAAATAATGCCAAGTTGTTGAACTTCTAAGATGAAGCAAAAAAATTGTAGATTTTTGTCTTATAGTTGCCTCTGCTCAGTCCAGCCTTTAAGCGTTCAGCAGAATCAATCCGTGACGTACGTCACGTACGTCGAAATAACTGACAGCAAAGTAGACTGCGGATGTTTGTATGCGTAACGCCAGATAAGACGGATACGTCAAAGTAGAAATTGCTCTAAAATTGACGTACGTGACGCAGCTGACGTATTGGCGGACTGATTCTGCCGAAAGCTTTACGGACTCAGGTATTGAGTTCCAAATTCTTACCGCGTTAATAAAAAACAATCTAGAGGATGACAAATACGTATACCTTGGAACAATAAGACTATGAAGTCTTCGTGACCTTACTGCTATCAGCTTCTCATATAAACCACACAGAAATATGCAGTTTCTTGCAAGCAGATAATTCTCAAGAGAGCATCCCAGTTTGAGCTCGCCACGCAGAAATATGGTCATACCTACCAACATCAAACACATAACGAGTAGCATTATTGAAAGCGACATTTAGTTTGTGGTAAGACACAGGGTCAAGTTTGCTGTATACTACCTCCGAGTGGATAATAAGGGGCATAACTAGTTGTATAACTAGTTTTCGCCTAGTTTCCACAGGGGCAAACTGAGAAGATACTCTTAACCTACGGAGTATTGCATACACTTGGCCAACAATCCTGTTTATATGATCAGCGCAACTAAGTCGGGAGTTGATGATAAAACCTATGCTGATTTCGTTTCATCGAAAAAAATGTACACTTTCACGTTGAACATGTTTACACTCTTGCACAGAACACTATAAAGATGTGATAAAAGTGTACCCGTTCTGCATGAATCTGTTATCGATAAAACGAACATAAAACACTGCCCCGTTTGCTATACTATGTGCTTGAATAATTAGGTTTCGTTTTTCAGCCATTGCTATTGTTATTGCTAAATCCAATTTATTTCACCACATTTATCTATGAAATAAAATTTTCGTCACCTGATTTTCAGTGCAACCAGCTACCCTGTCAAAGCTTCAGAGGGTAAAAAGTGTGAGTTTTTTACACTCTTGAAGTGTACATTTTTAGGAAACGAAAACATATCATATTTGACGTTTTACCTTCATTTTGCAAACGAAAACGGAAAATTGAAGAGTGTAACAAAAATGCGCATTTTTTTGATGAAACGAAATCACCACTAAATTTTTAACCTTATCTGTGAAACCAAGTGAGCTGGAGCCTATCCTAAAATTTGGAATGTCGTTAACAGGTACGACGCTATTATATATAGGCAAGACATAAGACTTCGATGCATTTAGACATAAATAGTTCGCAGAAGCTCAAACCGATATAGCTGCTCAGTCACTATTTATCTTAAAACATAAGTCGACCATGTTTACCCTGGAGAATTTATATTTGGCTTCACCTTCCCTGCAAGAATCTTCTACCAGAACACAAATCCACCGAAAGAAAATGCATCACCGTGATGTTTTAAACACCTGTATAGTAATGATAAAAAAAGAGTCAAGAAGGCTTCTGTCTTTTTCTAATAGAATTGGTCCATTTTCTTAAAAAAAACACAGGCAGGGTTGCTATTGGGATGAACTGTGAATTGTATTCTGTATTGTTCGGCAAATTTAGTGAAATGATGTCAAATGTGATGAAGTTCCAAATTTGGAAAATGATAATTTTTTGCCAAATTTGGTTAGTGTAGAAGAAATTAGTTCAAAACAACTGACACTTTATCTGGTTTAGCCCACTGTGCAGCAAAGAAGAATACAAAACTGAAACTTTTAAAACAGTGTGGCAGCTTGCCCATCAACCTCTTTGTTTATTCGCTTTGTTTCAGGCGCACCTGCATTTTTTCTTATTTGTGGTATACTCCAAAATTTGTAGTGCAAAATTATAATATCATAGCCAAATAAAAGTGCGCTTACATATTTCATAATAATATAACGTGTGAAACTCAGGACATTGAAGTTCCTTTGAGGCTCAATTAGTTAAAAACGTGAAGAAGATAACCTTCGATATCTGTAGCAGCAGCCAGCCAGATTGTGAAAACACAGCCACACATACCTAAAAGTAGTCCATTCAACTTTTTTCAAGAAATACAGAGTTCTGAAAAGGGGCGCTTTATAAAAGGGACAATGGCCTCTGATATCGAAATTGGAAATATCAATAACTTTGAGAAAATACAAAATTTCCTCAATGATTCCGCTTATAAGGAAATATTGGAGAACAGTGAAAATTTTAATACACGTTTGTGTATTGAACGTCGTCTGCGTATGCCTTTTTTGGATCCACAGACTGGTGTCGCCCAGACTCATTGTGCTCTATTCATGAAGCAACGGCAGCGTATGCCCGGATTTCGCGATGGACAAATATATACTTATCCATCGGCACGTTGGCGTAAACCCAAACGTCAATACTTACTAAATCACCATCATAGTTATAGAGCCTATCAGTATCGTGAGCCGCACTATCATCAATCGACTGGCAGTGCGTCGGCAGAAAGTGCAGGTATGTATGAATTTAGCTATACGAGTTTTGTATTAAGATAAAAGGACATGGATAGATGAAACGCTAAATGCTTAAAGCTGAGACTTGGAACTCCATATTCATTAAACCAAATGGAATGCTTATGCTGATTACCGATCGAGAGGGTACGACGAGCTAAAAGTTTCACTGCTTATACCAAATGGTCGGTCAAGTATGTAACTTATAGTGCGAGTATCGCAGTGTACCGGGTCCATAGCGGGCAAAGTACTGCAACTATCGACAACACTCCCCAAAACCTTTGCGCCCTCAAAATTGCTATTTGCTTGTATATATGTATGTGTTTGTATGTACTTTTAATACAACTTTTTTCAGCGATTGTGGCTGCAGATGGCAATTCTATGAGCGCTTCAGGCGATAACGATAGCAAAGACTCGCATGCTAATGCTGAGAAGGATTGGTTCCATGAAGACATTGATATGTCACATTATCATCATGTGGATGATTTTGAGGAAGACTTTGAATCGGACCAAGACTTCGATGAACCATATAGTAGTCGAGGTAAACGTAAACGCGGCACACGTTCGGTACGCAAGGCCACAGCAGCACCTGATGGAACGCCAAAACGCGGACGTAAATCAGGTTATAATCAACTTGGAAAATCAACTTACATAAATAACATTAATTAAGTATTTAATTTCTTTTGCAGGTAGTCGCCGTCGTAATAATGCAGATGGTGAAGGTGAAGAAGGCAGTGTGCGTCGTCGTCGTGGGGGTGGTGCTCGTGGTGGCGCCAATAGTAGTAACAATGCAAATACCGCTGCTGCAGCTGCCGCCGCTGCTGCCGCCGTTGCTGCGGCTGCTAGCGTTGTAGCCTCCTCAATGGAAGCCAGTAATTCAAATTCAGCTTCACCCATTGGTACTAATGATGAAACTTCTCAATCAGCTATTGTAATACCACCTGGTACACCAACAACTGCTACAACATTTGACAAAACATTGAGCGATAATAATACAGGTGGTGCTGCTGGTGCTGTCCCTGCTGCCGCAAGTGATGCCGCCGCAACAAGTGTACAAGTTAGTACAAGTCCAGCTGCAGCTACTAGCGCTACTGCAGCTACGACCGGAGCAACAGCAACTACAACAACAGCTGCAACTGCAAGTCTTTCTACTGCACCAGTGGTTGCTACATCCGCTGCCATAGCTACTGCTGCTGCTGCTGGTATAAAGAAGGATTTAAAATGTAAATTACGCCCAGATCGTGAGGTGGCAACACCTTCAACTTATTGCGATTTCTGTTTGGGTGATCAACGTGAGAATAAAAAAACTAATTTGCCAGAAGAATTGGTATCATGTTCAGATTGTGGACGTTCTGGACATCCATCTTGCTTACAATTTACACCAAATATGATAATTTCGGTAAAACGTTATCGTTGGCAATGTATTGAATGCAAATATTGTTCCATTTGTGGCACATCAGACAATGATGACCAATTGCTATTTTGCGATGATTGTGATCGTGGTTATCACATGTATTGTTTGTCACCACCTTTGATAACACCACCTGAAGGTTCATGGAGTTGCAAACTGTGTTTGGAAGAGTTTCATAAAGATGACAAATAATAACGTTCATATTCAAAAAGCGATGTCGAGGGCGATGATGGCGAAGAGGATGGTGATGAGTCATAATAATAATAACGAACACACAACTTCCAGTTTAAACCAACATTGAAAATAGACTGAGTTGTTCAAGATGGTTAGGGAAAAGGATGGATGGATTTGGAAAGGCGTGTATTGTTATGGAAGTAATATACTTTCGAAAATCTTAGGGCAGTATTGAGGTTTATTAATAACGTAGCATAATCTAAAAAAACCGAACACGCGGCCGTATTTGACTAAAATATTACTCAAATACTTTTCAAATTAAACGATGAACAATTTCTTTGCAATTATTTATGCAAGTGATTTCATTCATTTCCAAACTAAACGGTGACTCATATCAAGAACGCCTACAAGGCCAGTGAGGGATAGTTGACATACAAAATCGGCTTAATTCCGAGGTTAGTTGAGTTGGTTTTATTCGGTTGTATTTTTACGATCATTTCTTTTCATTCTCGAAATATTTTCACAATTATTTCGGTTGGTATCAGGTTATTTGCTGCACCGGGAGGTTATAAATAATTACTCCTAAGTCCGTCTGTTTGTCCGTCGTTTGTCTGTTCGAATGCGAAATAGTCCCGGAGTTTTAAAGATATCTGTCTGAAATCTTCTATGTGACCGTTTTTTTTTATTTAAGCACCATAAATACGGTTTATTTGAATATCTCTACCCCAGCATCATCTAGCGGGATCCTTTTTGTACAAAGTTTTCGATTGTGCAAATATAGCGTCTACAGCGCCATCTAGATGCCGAAAGGGGAAAATTCATGCAGTAGTTTTTGGTCCAATTCGGCACACAAAAAATCCTTGTTCAATAATATTTTAGTATTATCCAACATTTTATTACACAATCCATCAAAGGTTCAAAATAAGCCAAACCGAATTATCCGTACAAATAGTTAATCAATCGCACTCATAACATCCGGATCAATAACATTATTTCACTGGGTGTTTTACAGAATAAATTAATGTTTTCAACTTTCTTGTTTTTTTTTTTTTGTTTAATTTTTGTATTAGCTTAAGCATAAAGATTCATGGCAACTTTTATTTGTTTATGTTTTAGTTTTTAAATTGTACTAGATTTAATGTATGTCCTTTATACCGCCGCTAAATTATATAAGCATTCAAAAGTGTGTAGTATAAAATATTCTTAATTTTAAGAGCCCAATTTTGTGCGTGGACAAAGTATTCAATATACGCTCGTATTTTATTTTTACATGCTTTTATACTTATTTAGGCAAACTTCAACCCAAAATTTAATAATAATAAATTACAAACTATTTCCAAAAAATTAACAGTAATATAATATATACATCAAATTTCAAAAGCAAATCAAAAAGTCAGTATTTATTTTATTGCATCTATAGTTTAGTATGCATTATATGTACTACATTCTATAAAATTGAATAATGATAACATAAAATCAGACATACATATATTTGTGAAAGCTTTACGCTCAAATCTAAATTATGTATGTAACTCATTAATATTTATAAAAATATACGATCGCAATAAATATATCCCAATGAGCACTTATGACACTATACGACACTTAAATTTTTTTGTGTGTATTTGACCAACCAAGTTTTTTGAAGAAATTGAGACATAAGTAAAAATATAATTTCTCCGTTTTTCGAAGTTAGCCTCCGAAACTTTATTATGGGTTTCCGAATTTCGAAATTAGATCCTTCGTAATTTTAGTTTTCTAAGAGCGAGTTTCTCGACTAACCGTCAACTTTAACGCTCAGTGTAAATTGTCGGCCAGTTCATCCTGCTGTTAAAATAAAGGGCAAATGAAGTGGCTGTTAAGTTGACAGTGAACTTTGACGCTAACAGGCAGTCGAGAAAACGGCCCTAATTGTTATATTTAAAAAATTGAAAACGGTAGAATGTGGGTATGGCCTGCTTGCCTCTCTTTTTCATTGGTGAACTTTTTTTATTTGAAAGTGTATGTACAAAGATATGCTATATATGTAATTAAAAATATGTCTTAATTTTTTTGAAGATCTCACTTTGGCTCTATATAACACTTCTTACATACACTTTCCAATAAAAAGAGGACACCAATCAAACAGGAGAGCAATCAGGCCACGATCACATTCACCTCCTTTCAATTTTTTATATACAAAAATTAAAAAACAAAAATTCCGAAGTTTCAAATTTCGCACTTCGAAAGCCTATAACTAAGTTTTGTGAGATAACTTCGAAATACGGTTAAATACTTTTTGTTCATGTCTCAACATCTCAAAAAAGTTTGTTTGGTCAAATTCCCGGGTATTGTACAGTTGCAACTATACGAAAAAAAAAACTTTTTTAAAAATTTTTGAAGACATTGGGATAAATTAATAATAAAAGCAATTGCTTTTTCGAAGGCTATTCTCAAATTTTGAAAGTTTCTTCATACAAATTGATGTCAAATTTGAGAAAAAGCAATTGAGTTTTTTTTATTGATTTATCACATTACAAGATAGAAGTATTTTCCCCTTTTTTGAACTTTAAAGGACCATAACTAAGTTTTGGAGGCTAACTTCGAAGAACGGGGAAACTATTTATTTTTTTATTTATGCCTCAATCTGCCGTTAGTTTATGCATTTTTCGAATACGATGAGTAATTCGAATGTAAAATTTTTGAAGAAAAATTTGTTTACTGGGTATACTTCTTTGGAGAAAAATTTTGTAAATTCCTTTTTTGACTATCGACAAACATTTCACAACTGAATTCGAAAACAATTTTTTTTAATTGAAAAAATCGCTTTTCATGTACTTAATTATAATTTGTATTGTTTAATCCCTAATCTTTTTTAAAACAAATAAAATCTATAAAAAATTTGGAAATACAAAACCTAAGCAACATCATTATGGAGGATAAAACGCAAAACCAACAACCAATGCTGCAGCAGAAGGAGCAACAGATTGAAGCGCAACAAGAGGAACAAGATAACCAATCAATGGATACGAAATCTTTATTAGAAGAAAATATTTCAAGCGATTTGTGCGCAACGACTAAAGAGGCTGAGACCTCAAGTGATATGTGCGTACAAGAAGAGGAGAATGATGAGCAGGCGAGAGCTGGTGCGCAGCAACAACCGGAAGTCGAAGTTGATGAAGAACAAAAATTGGACTATCAACAACCTTATGCCCAATATCAACAACAACAACAACGCCATCACCGTCATCACAACAACGACTCGCATACTCATAGCCATCATCAATATAATCCTAAAAAGACGGTTTCATTTAAAACGTTGGTCGATATCTTCCAAATGAGTGACGCTTGGCAATTGCATGTGAAGAAGAGCAGCTTAAAAACGGAAGAGGATCAAGCGAAACGTCGCATTTTGCAGCGAAATTATTGAACGAATCGTGCATGTTTTTGGCACCAAACAAAATATTAACATTTTTTTTAAATTGTTGTGATCAGTTATTGTAAATATTTGTGAATTTGTTAGTGACAGTGTCTCTTTTTTTCTTCTCGGCCATACAAAATTTGCAAGTGATTTCATATTTTTACATACTACGTACACATATTCGTATTATATATCATTAAGTCCTTTTTTATCTCGATTTCGTGTAATCACATCTCGAAAACTTACCCAGATCTTTAGACAATAGATTGTTTTTTTTTTTGGCGTCAACTCATTTGTTATAAATTCCATCAATTGTGTAATTGAACTGGTCGCGAAAATAAAACGTGTTTTACAAAAGTTGGTATTTTTGATCTAGCCTGCAATGGTGGCACCATGGCAAAAAGTAATCAATGTCACAAGGAGGCACTCTAGTGTTACCCCCTTTTCTCCTTCTTTTCTTCCCAACAATATCTTCGTTATCTGACTCAATTTTAATCTTTCGGTTTCCATCCGCTGAAGTTTTTGCTGTCATCAAAGAAATAATCGGAACATCTACGACTTGGACTTCGTATTTTTGAGAACAAACGTTAACACCGTGCTACTTACTGACTGAGTAGGCAGTTGAGAAGTCCTCTCTCTACGAACAAAGATCCATAAATCTCATCATTCCTGTCCTGATGTATGGCTCAAAATCATTTGCAGGGTCTAGAGAAGATGAGGTGGCCCTTGGAGTATTTGAGAGAAAAGTTCTCCGGAAGATTTATTGTCCTTCCCGCGATGCCAACTGCGAGTATTGACACGGATTAAACGATGAGCCGTAGGAGATGACACTCAGCGGACAAAATCGCTAGGCGGTTTCGCTCCAAAAAATGATAATGTGCCCATCCACTCTTCTAATTTCTTTTCAACGTTTCGTTCTCATTTAAAAATTGGTGTGAACAAAGGTTCTTAGAGAGATTTATGGACCTCTACGCGTTGGCGACGGCGAGTACCGAAGTAGATTGGGGTGTAAAAGTAGGTCGCCTCCCAGTTGGTGCACCCTGGGTAACGCTAAATGAACTACATAGCCTACACGGCTAGTTTCTTGTATTGCCGGTTCTACGAGAACGGTACCAGTACTTGTGCTGTACCCATCGTGCCGAAACGACCCGAGCCGTTTTCTTATATCGACCCGGCCAAGAGCAATACACTCGGGGTGACCCTGTCTGACATTTAGGCAGGGCTACACCTCGCTACAACAACAACAACCGAAGTAGATTTGATGATAAGCTGTATGAGCTCTACGCAGACGCCGTGGGCTATAATTGATCCCATCTAGTCCATTGTAGGCATAGCTAGTAGCACACTTATGGAAGAAGAAAGTAGTTAAGTCCGGCAGTTCCTGTACGGCTACAACTGAGATCTATCGGGCAGTACCCGTACAGGCGTGAAAGGGACGAACTAGTCCCTTCATAGGACATGTTCTAACAACAGGGAACAGCTCGACTCATATAAAGAGATCAAAACAGACATTAATCGTAGGCGCCTCTATGGTTCATCCCGGATTCAATCCAGACTAATAGCATTTTTGCTGTATCATATTCAGTAACGACTACACGTGGTTTCTTGTTAAGACAAAAAATTTAGGTGTTGCTTGGTGGAAAGGTGCGAAATCATTACAATGTAATTATCATTCACACCTTCTGGTTTTCTGCGAACTTATTTGCTATTCGAATGCATACCCGCACTTACCCCTACAAAGTCGTTGCATTCCAAATAGTTCAGCTTTAACTAAATGAAGACATTGGTAACTGATTTAGCCCATCAGAATTTTGCTATTTTACTAGACTTTAGTTGATCACAATGACTCGTTCGCTTTACTTCTTGTTCTTTTTGTTCAGCCTACTTATTTGTGCTACCATAAAAAATACTCACAGTGCTGGATTACAGAGGAACAAACGATTCCTTATATTTCCTCGGCAGGCGCCCACACGTTACCAGGCAAGCATAAAAACTCTAGTTCTTTCGCAGATGGGGTTTGAAGCTCCCACCCTCCAGAAATACGTTATCCAAAGTTTGACAAACCGTTTATTTCTCAACAGTTCATCGGTGGCATTGGTATACCAGCAGATCTTGAATATGAATCTCTCACCATTGGGCATGTGTTAAAAGCTGAATACTGGTTGCCATATAATGCTACAGTTTTTCGTGAGAATCCATTTTGGCCCGAGTACAGGAATAGATATAACGATTCAATCGGTGCGTTAGAAGTTAATTCGAGAAAATCCACATTACGCTGGAGCTTGTACTCCTATATAGCAGATCGACTGGACAGGTAAGAAAAGTACAGCTATTTGAAACAAGAGACTGAAGAGCTTAACTCTTGCCTGGGAAGAGTCTTTACCTTTCAAGGGTATAACTATCTTGGTATATCTAGCCCATAAAGCCTATTAATATTATATGTTGTAAGGGATGCTCAGGAATCCGTCTGCCCTTTGACTTAGATAGCCAGTTTTCACGAGTTCAGCGGTTAGGAAATCCCTCTGTAATATAGCGGGTAACAATCCGACCTATGTAGCTTGTTCGGAGATAACTACTGTGAACGCTACTTAGAATATCTTGGCGCATTGGGAAGATCAACCAAGTTCCGGCTTCCCTTTCTTCAGACCAAGTTCTGGTTTTTCTTTCTCGACTTAGCCAGTAATGTGTCTACTATGGTACCGGTTGTTGTTGTTGTAGCGAGGTGTAGCCCTGTCTAAATGTTAGACAGGGTCACCCCGGGTGTATTGCTCTTGGCCGGGTCGATATAAGAAAAAGGCCTGGGTCGTTTCGACACGATGGGTACAGCACAAGTACTGGTACCGTTCTCGTAGAACCGGCAACAGAAGAAACTAGCCGTGTAGGCCATGTAGGTCATTTAGCGTTACCCAGGGTGCACCAACGGGGAGGCGACCTACTCTTACACCCCTACCGGTCGTGGCGGTTGGTTGGAAGGTTTATCAAATACGGTCCCGTGGTCGACTAAATTGTTCCAACGCAGTCAAGCTAGTTCCACAAAGTGATATTCAACAGTCTGTTCTGGTATTAGTTAAACCCTGTGTGGGCCATTTCATTGCATTTCGTTAATGGGTGTGCCGATTTAGATGTGGTAGACCAAAATAAGTAAGATTTTTATATATGGCATCTTGAGGCCGAATACTTCAATTATGTATTGTTTAGAAACGGCATGGCCCTAGGCAGTTTTTAGTCGGAACTAAAACTGTAATACTAAGTAACATTGCATAAATTTGGGGTAAAGCTCGGCCTTAAGGTTGATTTGATACATAGGGGCTTTTTCTTATCTGGTCTTTAGCTTTAAAGCTCACTTTAAGTTAATCGGCCACTCCAAGCTCCCTTTAAGAAAAAGTCCAGATGAAGTGGCCGGTTAATTTAAAATGACCTTTAAAGCCTGATTACGTTATTTTTTTCACAGCTATGGTCACAAAGGTTTTGAATGCATGCTTAAGGCAATTTGTGAGGCGAGTTTAATAAGCTTTCAACGACGTCATAGCGTTTTTGCAGAGCTTATACACATTTTTCTAAGGTATTTTATAACACATATCGAAAAAAAATATCGATTAATTTTTACTTCATTTTAATATATTTAGCCCCAGTTCGTCAGCCGATAAGGAACTACCAGAGAGCTTGCATTACAAACAAGCTGAGAAGATTGGCCAAAGTGTTGATGATTGTGATTTTTATGATTGTAATATAAGTTTGCTGAATTTTATATCAAGTGTGATGAAAGTGGAGCAGTAAATTCTCTTGGATATTGAAAATAAACAAGTAAAAAAGTTTAAGATCCGGTAAACCGAACATTAAATACCCAGCGATTTCTACCAGTTTTAACAGGAATATTTCCTATACCACCATAAAACTTGCTAAATTTCATCATTCTATTATAATCAGTTTAAAAGTTATGACCGGTCGAATTTTCAAAAATGGCTCCCATAAATTTTACTTTTATTTTTTATTTATCAAAACATCATAATAAAATGACGTGGGGGTTCATCCTACCAAATTATATCATTTTAGCCATTTCCGTTACCGAATTATGTCAATTTAGGTGATTTTCGAAATTTTCGTTATCGAAAGTAGGCGTGTTTGGAAGGCGATTTTATTCATTTCATCAGATATACTCCCAACGATACTAGTATGCTTTGTGCCAATAAAAATATAGTTGTGCCATGGGAGGGGATTGATCCCTCCAATCCTCTCCCTATCTACGCCACTGGTTTTCGTATGGCACGTCGATATGTAGCTATACGTATTTCAATTGCCTTTCGTGTTCAAAATCTAAAGGCTGATTTACACGGGTCGATTTCCTGGTCGATTTTTGTGGTTCCACTACTTTTAACTTTCAAATACAAGGTGTAGATCGATCGAATTGTTATTTACATGGTGGAACGACAAAAATACGACCCGTGTAAATGAGTCTTAATTTTCGTAAACATATTGGTAATTCAATAAAAGGCATAAATATTTGCTAAATTATTTATTTAGTTGTTCTCTGTTCCAATTTGACCTTTACTGCATTTGATGTTCTTAAAATAATACCACTCTCAAATTTTAAATCCTTGGGATCCATCAAAGATACAATTTTGAATTTTTTCAGCATGAAAACCAATAGCGTCTTCATCTCCAGCAGTGCGAATTTTTGGCCTACAATAAAAATGAAAGTTAGAAAAAACTTGCCAAAGCATCGAATTCAAATAAACTTACCAATACAGTTTCGCTGACCCACGCTAAATGGTATGAAAGCGTAAGGATGTCTGCCTTCAGAATTTTCGGGCGTAAAACGTTCCGGATTGAAGCTGTTCGGATCTTCGTAATACTTTGGATTACGTTGTATATCAAAAATATGTATAGAAATTTCAGTGCCCGCTGGCAAAAACACATTATTCGAAAGAGCAGTGTCGCGTAACGTTTTACGCATTATACCCGGTACAGATGGATATAGACGTAATGATTCCTTGATGAAACATTCCAAATATTTTAGGTTATTCAACTGATTTATATCTAACTTCCTTAAATCGTTTGCTGGAAGATAAGAAATTACTGCATTATACATACATTTTGCAAACTTCAAAACTAACCCTCAACTTGTTCGAGTATCTCTTGGTAGCAAAGTTCTTGCATTTCTGGATACAGCGAAAGATTCATCAAAGAAAATATGAGTGCCATAGATGTCGTATCGAAACCTTCAAACATAAATGTGTCCACTTCCTCACAAATGCCCGCATGATCAATGAGTCCATCGCGTTCGGCTTGCAAAAGTGTATCCAACATAGCGTACCGCTTCTTTTTTGAAAACCTCAATAGGATAGAAGTATGGTTTAATAAGCCTTGAAGATCGATAAGAACGTCTTATTTACTCTTGTTCTGCGTCTTCCCTGGTTACATCAACCTTCAACTCTGCAGCGAATAGTTGTCGTCGCTTGTGTATGATATGACTTGAGAAACCATGTACCGTTTTCAAATGTTTGTCCATCTTTGGCGCCATAAAGAGGTTGTATATGGTATCGATCATGTAGAAAGGATTGCTAATACGTGCAATAAATGCTTCTTCAATCATTTTGAAACTGGCGCGATATTGTTTATCATTCATTTGTTCATCTAACTTTACGCCGAGAGCGGCCTCTGTAAGAAAGAAAAACTCTTGACACACCGAACATTTTGATGTAAGGCCCTGACCCAGTAAAATTTTGCGGGCGTGTGGGGGTTTGTCATTTAAATTGGTCAGTGGTGATTTTTATCTGCGGTAACTATTAGACTATACTACTAGCTATATTAGAAATTTCAGATTAATGAAACACTGGATTTTCCCCACCTTTTTCGAACTCATGTACTTGTCCACTTTCTGAAAGACGTTCTTAAGGGTCAAATACATAAAGCTTTGTTAACCTCGCCTGACATTTGCTACCTCAAAACTTTGCGTCCAACTTCAGAGGTATGCTACAATGAACGCCTTGACGCTTCTCTTTTATACATTTGTTTTCGTTATTTTTTTTTTTTTTGCATTCAGAGTGTTTTGGTTAATTTATTAATTTAATAGAGAAAAAATGAATTAATTATTATTTCCTCCAACTTTTTATTCTTTAATTAAAGCAAATTCATCAACATCTGATTGTCAAAGCAAGCAAAATTTGAGAGTTTGCCAAATTTGAACCTTGCTTCAGCTTTGAGGTCTCCAATTAGCCATTCTTCGTTTAAATACGTACACTGAACTTGAGGTAAAGTCAAAATAAAGCTTTATGTAACTGACCCTTTATCCTGGTGACACATACCTAACAACAACAGTTCGATTGTTTGGGACCAACTTCTTCGATATTCAAATTTTTTAGTTATTATTTTCTTCTGGCCTAAGAGAATTGTTTATCCCTACTAAGGTATAAAATGCCTAAGAGGGCCTAATAATAGATTCTCAGAAACGAAGCTCTTAAAGCTTGTTAAAAACCATCCAATTGGTTCTCCATTTCGAGATAAGGTTTTTACTTACCGCACACATTATTTAGTGTGAATTTCGGAATTATTTCATTTAAAGTGACTGAGCTAATATCCATGTCTTCAAGTTGGTCCACGAACTTTTGGCTTTCCTCTCTGAAAAATAAATGAAATGGATGATCAAAGCTTTGAAGAAATAGGAGTCGTACATAGGCGTGAGAAGTGGCCGCAGGATATTTCAAAATATTAAAAAAAAACCACTTAGAAATTTTTTGAAGAACTCCCTATTTCAGAATTTGGTTCAAAACCCCCTACCTCAAAACTTCCATAAAGTAGGGCCCTTTTAAAAAAGTTTGTTGGATGGGTCGGTTTTCAAAAATATTTAAACTAGGTTGATCTTCCACTCAGGTGCCGAAATGCTGTAAACAAAATCAGAGGTCCAGTTTTACGACAAGTCCACTCATGAATATGGTTATTGTATTAAAGGTATGTTTTCTACTCTATGTATACCCCTGCAAAAAAGGAGTGAGGGACATCAATACACCCAAACGAATTTTTTTGAATGCAACATGAGATAGAAATAATAAAATATGTATATCTTTTTCAATCGCACACATTGCCGTGACCATCATTTGAGGCATCACTTGACACTAATTGATGAAGAAGTGGATCAAGTTTGACACATGCAAACATCAAGTTTGATAAAGGAAACAGAAAAGTACAGCTATAGTAGTTATTGAACGCAGAAATACGTAACTGGGAAGGAGATGGAGTCCCTCAAGTTTTTAACATTGCCCTTAAAAACGTGATGGAGGATAGTGAAGAACGTTAACCTCAAGTTTGAACCTCAAATGATGGATCAAATGATGGTCACTGTGCTTGCAGGGTACTTATCTATTTCTTAACTCTCAGTCCTGCACTTATCGGTCGAGCACCTTTAATCTAATTACGCTTCTAGAGTTAATAATTGCATAGTAGCACTTGTTATAGTTTTATCAGTCATCAACCAGTTTATTTGTATACTCACTTAAAAACCTCTTCAAATTGTCCCAGTATACTGAAGTGAAAGGCTGGAGTTAGCAATTTTCTTCGCGTTTGCCATTTTTGGCCTGCAATGAGTTAAGTTAGCTTTCCGTTGTTGTTGTGTTATCTTTATACAAACTTCAATTTACATTAGTAATCATAAGTAATATGCATTACCTACCCCCTGACGTCAACAAGCCTGTATGCAGAAATGGCTCTAGAAAATAATATGCGATACCCTTTGTTATAAAATTCTTATCATTTAGCAAAAGTTCCGCATCTTCAGCGGTTATCACATTGTAAAATGTCATAAATAATCCATATTCAACGTAGCTTTTTTGTAAATTCGCAGCGGAAATACGACAGCTATTAAAAAGTGTGACTGGAAGAGATATAAAGAATATTTGTGCATTAATATTTTTTACAGTGTACTGGAGTTTCTCCAAACTGACGTCAATACTTATTTCAAAAAATTTGTTTTTTTTTTGCTTAATATATTAGGGGTATGATACTACATATTTTTAAAATAACTAAAAAGAAAAATAATTGTTTAAACATTTGAAAAAAAAAAAAATTAGTTAAAGGCAAAGCTAAGTTTTCGGCTTAGGCTTACCTATTTTCAAACGAAAAAAAATATTCAAATGATTCTTGAGTACTATTTTACTTTAAAAGTTATAATAGTTAAAAAAAAACTTCAGTACACTGCAAAAAATAAATTATTGCAAATTTTTGGGATACGTATTTCTCTTACTTAACTGTCATAATATTATTATGTTATTTTTCGCACAATATTTTACATTTTTGTTTTCAAACAAATTCTACATAAATTTTACGGTGTACAAAATTATATAAAAGTGCGAAAAAAACACACAGTGAATTTTTTATTTAGAATTGGGTTGATAATCTTTATGTATCCCATTACAAACCATTATCAGCACCAAAACAATCGAAAACATTAGCAAATATTGTCTCGGGCTTTGCTTGTGGTACAATTTTCTCTAGTGGTGTACCGTCTACGGTCTTCAAACGTTTCGCAAAAAATGCCATAACACAATAATCCCGATTGAGTTTGTAAAGCCAGGCGACAATAAATGTCAGCCCAACGACGATTAAGCCGAATAACATAACTATCCGTTATGTTATGATTCTGTACTCCAAACTGTGTAATGAACTTGATGCAAAGAATGTAAATTTATAAATAAATTTAAATTATAAATTTACATTCTTTGCTTGATGCAAAGAGATTTGCGGTTTGTAAAACTATTTGCCGGAGCGATAAAAAGATAACTAAAGTTGTAATTTAACGAGTGCTTTACAATTGCATTGCTTTTGGGGTACATTATTCAAAATACGAGGGTCGCTCTATAAATATGGTCGTTTGAAAAGAAATGTTGTCATTGAGCAAAGATGAACGGAATTGTTTACTAGTCTTATTACTGTATTCATTAGATTTTGAACCGAATTTTTCTGCTTAATAATTAAAGATAAAATAAAAAAATAAATATAAAAAAATAAAAAAAATGATATGAAATAAAGTATACTGGATTAAAACTCTAGAAAAAATGTGTCTGCACATTGGAAATTCCTTGGCTAAAATTACTGAAAGTGACGTAGGGAATGTTATAGAGTTCATCTGAACTACTGTTATATTTTTTGTCTCTATTTTTATCAATGAGGGTGGGTATCAAAGTAGGAGCAGATGAGGTACTGACGTTAAGACGATGGAAAGAAGGAAGTATTTCGAATAAACTCGACTGGAATTGCCAACAGAAATAGGGGCTTAACCCAAACATATGTGACAGAAAGGAGTATGACATAGGAAATAAAGCCGGGGAAAAGAGGTTGATGAAGAGGAATTGGACCCGAGAATAAGGTTGGCAAAAGCGAAAAAAATATATTGAATAAAATAAATTAAAAAAAATTAAATAAAAAAAATGTATTAAATTAAAAAATAAAATTAAATAATATTAAATTAAATGATATGAAAAGAAATAAAGTATAGACAAAAAAAAAAAACGGGAATTAGTATCAAGGTGATTCAAATAAAAATTCTAATTTTTTTAGGTTGAACCTCCTTGAAAGTTGGGATTTGATAAGAAAACAAGCCTCGCAAAAAATTAACGGTGTAAATTAACCCAAGAGGTC
>CAXKVI010000004.1:120040959-120073459 GCA_964058755.1 Campiglossa producta
TCCCTATTGCTCGAAATTGGCATCAATCTCTTCTAATGGGATTTGAAGAAAACCAGCAGCTTTATTATGGTTGGGCCAAAGTGAGATTGGCGTTAGAAGAGTATGATCCGAGAAGCTGGTGAATAAATGGTTAGTGTCGTGAGAACAGTCGCATATCAGGCAAACATTTGGCACTTCGGGGTTGTTCTGGTTTCGCTTGTTACATTACCCAGATCAGAGTAAAACGAGAGTGTGCCTGGGCAGCAACCGGTGGTGCTTGCTGTTGAAGGACGGCATTCGTCGGGCGGGAGCTAATAAAGGTGATGTTGTTGTCTCTGTGTGGATGTTGTTGAGTGCTTGCCTGTAAACCCGTGGCAGTTCTGGGTGCAGTGTTCAGAAACACGTGCATTCAAAAAAAAAAAAAAAAAAAAATGAAATGAGAATAGTTTTTTTTTCTATTTTTATATAGTTTTTTTCAATGACATAAACAATCTTCAAACAGTTTTAAAAAATATTGGTTAATGTAAACGGGCAGTCAATTTAATTTGAAATCAACTAACCGTGCAAGGAAAATTGATTCCAAACTTGAACAATGTAAACAGCCCTTTAGTTTACGAACAATTACTTTTACATGGCAGTATTTTTGACAACGGACTTCACCGCTAGGTGACGGGCGCTAAGAAGCGGCATCGCTTTGAGGGAAACCAGCGCTTGTGGCATTTTTGAACTCAGCATGAATCAGCATTATCCGCATTATCCCTACTTACAATGATGAACATCATATTAATGTAGACATTCGCTACATGCATTTCTGACAGGGTCATTAACACTTTTCCCACTATTATCATTATACCACTATTGAATCTATAAACAGATGGCAGCACCATTGTGCTGTCAAATCGAGAATAACTTACAAAAACAAAACGTCAAACCCGATCGAAGCAGTGGATGGAATTTATTTGTGATGGCTAATGGAATTTTATAATTTTTTAAAACTTTACTAGTGTGAAACTAACACAAAATAAATGTTCAATTAATCACTGAACAACAAATGAAAACATCATAGTTAAATAATCCAAATCAAAGTGATTTTTCGCAGCTCAAAGGAGTGAGTTAATGTGAAAGTGTCTACTCCGGTTCGCCGAAAATCTCTAGTGCTCCTCAGCATTATTTTATGGCTTTTTTAGCATTTGTAAAATAAAATGGTGTACCACCAGCAATTTGAACTGTCCAGCAATGTAAATGTAATTACAATTGAAAATATACATAGGTATAAAGTCGAAAAACGAATTACGCTCTACCCATATTTGGTGACCGGAAAAAAATGTTCGATCCAAAACCGTGACGAAAGTGTGCGACTCGTGCCAATTAATGTAGCGTCTTTGTTTTTGCCTAAAGGCTCTAATTGTAATAAAAGCAAAAGGCGAAAGAGCAGCAGAGGTGACGACTGCCAGCAACAGTGAGAGTGCCTTCAACTGGAAGATTTCAGGATATGCCAAACGTTTTTTAATTGCCTCAAGTTGACTCCACCAAGGTATGTAAATATGGAAAATATCTGTATTTTGTTAAAAAGTTACATATTCACAAATAATCGCTATTATGCCGCCCGAGCAGTATTATTACATGCATAATTTTGTATAAAACCGATTCTATGTAAGGAAATCTGATACTAAGTTACACTAAGACACAGCTGCATCTACAGACATGTATGTTTATTTTTACAGCTGCACGCGTGTGTAAACATGCATAAAGAAAGTATATACATATTGCAATTTATTGCTACTGTCTTTTTTTAATCTCATTGTTTCATGTCTGAGTCTCACCTCCGCAGAGAGGCTCAACGTTAAAGAGCACACAGATGTGCTGTGGGTACCCTGCTGAACTGTCATCAAACTAGCCATATCACAAGATATCAGTTGGACGCTGATATGCACCCAGGGACAACAGTAAAGCATAATAATTAGATCCAGCACCTTTGTCAGATAGCGGCCTCTGAACCACGTTCTAAACAGTTGACCAAAGTGGCTGAAGAATAAAGTGCCTTACCAAAGGTAGACTCGAGCTCCTCTGCTCAATTTCGATCTGGATATTGTACTTAAATATCCTGCATGTCATTTGCCCCCCCTTGATACTTTACTGCTTAACGATTCAATTGAAGCTATTCTTCTAACACGTATTTCGCTCTGGTCTAACCCAATGATGTTGATCATCCGATAGATCATTAACACTAGGCAGGGCGAAAGAATGTTAACAACAACAACAACAACAACAACATCCGGTACAAACTTAAACCGAAGTAGAACCTGCGAAACCATAGTCAACCTGCCAGGTTTCGCCCTGTGAACCCGGTTAGCCTAAGAAAAACGAAGTTTCGAGTCTCCCTGGCTCAACTTTTATCTGGATATTGTAGCAAGCTAAACTCTTACCTATCCAAACTCAATCTCACCGTTCCAAATATATATCCTCCATGTGATATGTCTTCTCATGATATCATACATCTTCAATTGTTGTTGTTGTAACGACAAAATCACTCCGAAGGTTAGGGGAGTGTTGTCGATAAAGTCAGTCCTTGGCCGCATATGGATCTGGTACGCTTGATCGATTTGGTATGACCAGTCGAACCTACTAGGCCATCTCACCCCGCCCCCTTCGGTAAAGAAGAAGAAAATTCATAAATAGAGATGAGAGGCATACTATCCGTAGAGCAACCATCTAGTTGCACATCATTACCTTTTGTTGCATATTCTATACTCCGTCCGAAGGGATCCGTCAAGCTGGAGTTACAAAGACATACACACACCTTACATGGACAAAATTCAATTTGACGGACCTAACCCGAAGGATGAATCTTAGAGTGGACCTACTCTTTTAAACCCCCTTTCGCCTTAGTCCAACCTTTCTAACACTCTTAGTTTCCTTTAGGCAAGATCTTCGACAGCTGAGCGAAAGAGCAATCTACTTCAAACATTTGTTTGGAAACCGCCCAGCCTAGAACTTTCTTCAGAATTAGGTTCTAGAATTAATCTAAACATTATCGGCAGTTTTTTTATATCGACCCGGCCAAGAGCAATACACGCGGGGTGAACCTGTCTAACATTTGGACAGGGCTACACCTCGTTACATCACCAACAACACACAAAAAAAAAACGAAACGGAAGTAACTAACTATGTATGTAGATACGTGTGAACTGTGCAATAACGATCGCTGATAACACTTGTCACGTTTGAATTTTAATTTTCATGCCTATAGAAAACAAATAAATGCAAAAACAATCCTTTGCTCATTCAGTGGCTCAGTTTCTATTAACAACCCATGGCTGATAACAATTAGAACTAACTAGAAAATTTTAGTTCACTTGAAATTTTCTATTGTCGGCATAGTTGAACAGTTGAAGTGGGTACACCGTGATGGGAATGTATAAGATATCGTGGTGAGTGTGTATAGGTAAGAGTTTAACCTGCAACTATATCCATGTCGGAATTGGGTCATAGTGAATCGAATCTCCCTTGGTAGGGAGCTTTCTCCTTCATCTATTTCATTAGTTAGTGGAATTTACTACACCATTGTAACAAGAGTGGTCATTGGTACTCTGACTTAACAACAGCTTTATCGATTTCGCTATTCACTACAAGCTTCTTTGACAATATTTGTTATTTAAATGTCAGCTGTTATTCTTTACGCTAAATAATTGTCTACCTCTAATTTGGTGTTGTTTGCTAAAAAAACAAAATCGAATCGAACCTTGTTGTTGTTGTTGTTAACAGCAAAACACTCCCCGAAGGTTTTGAGGAGTGATGCCGAAGTTGACAGTCCTTGGCCGGATATGACCCCGGTACGCTGCGGTACTCCCTTGCGGTACTGCCCGACTGTCGTGGTAGCGATTTGGTATGACCAGTGGAACCTTCTAGGTCATGTCATCCCTCCATCCGTGAGGAAGAAGAAGTTGGGTAATGAGAGGTGAGAGGAATCCTATCCGTAGATCAACCATCGAGTAGCACGTCATTACCTATGTGCATATTAGTCGCCTCTTATGACCGGTATGCCTACCTCGGGCATATTCTAAACCCCTAACCCGAAGGGTAACCCCACGCTTGATGAACAGAGAAGCTTATCACTCTGTTATTGCGGCTCTTTTGGTGGCGTGGCAAATATTGCATTTGAGATTTAGGTACTTTTCTAATATATTAAGCTGAAACACTTCTATGTTTCAGCTGGGGCAATCAGACATTGGTTATAAGTTTAGCTGAGACAATCACCTAGCCTATTAGTAGTTACTAGTTAAGGAGAAGTTACAGAATTATTACAAATGTCCCTATACAAATATCCCTATCGACAATGAAATAGTTATTTTTGTAAAGCCTATAGTTCTCGAGCTAGAGCTCCACCTTTTCTCCATGCATGATATCAAAAAACACTAGTCCGGTAAATTTAGTTTATATTGTATAACAAAGTTTAGGTTCACCCACAGTTATTCCGGGTCGATGGTTAACATTTTAGGTTTTTAGGACTTTTCTCGAAAACGGTAAGTTTTTTCGAAAAATTTCCTGATACCAAGTTGTAGACCTAACCTAACCTAAATACTAACCGTGATAGTAACTATAACCCGTTCCATGGAATCGTTTAAAGTTACTGAATTCCACTACAGAGATGTTTGACAGCTTAGAATCTGGTTCACAGTCCGATACCTGAGAAAAGTATCAACCGACTCTACACTGACTCCTCTTACGACAGGATACATTAGCGCAAATTCCGAATTAACTCGGTTTTTAGGGAATTAACTTGATTTGAGCAGATTTGAGAAACAGAAATTACTATTTGACCGCTAAATAAACAAAAATAGCAAGAAATACTACCAAAATGACGGACTGATGGCTAGATGTCGCCAAAAAATAAACAAGTATCAGCAACATCTAGCTTTAAACCGCAAGAAATACAACCAAAACACTAGATGGCGCCGGGATGGTGGATTGTTAATCTTCAATGTTGTGTGTATCAGGGTAAAATTTGGATCTGATAAAAGAAGATTTATACGCGATAACATCCGTGTGTGTATCCATAGCATTAGGGTGCTTCGCTAATTTGATTTTCTTTCTTTATTGACAAGTTGATCACCGAGTTTAGAGAGACTAAAGATTCTGGTTTAGTACATGGTAACCGTCTAAAGATAGGCCAATAGCTAGTTGAGTTATTAAAGTTTGGCTTGGTACAACATAATAACTATGCGTTGATCATTTTATAAAAACTATAGTTAACTGAACCTGTTTTTTTTTTTAATTTTAATGAGAGTGGGACAACCTAATCTAGGTACGTACATAATATATTCAAAGTATGTATAAAAAATTCCATTCACAAATAATCGCATGAAATTTGAAAGTTTTAAAACGAAAAGAAATACAAAAAAAAAAGAACTATACAAATGATCTGGATATATACCATTTCCATAGAGCTCTGTCGTGCCAGCTTATTAACTAACTGTCGACTGGCGTTAAGAGTCATTATATTTAAAAATTGACAATTAGCTAGAAGTGGCGCTTCGCTGTTCTTTATTTCAGAACAACTGTCGGAGAAAGAAAATTAAATTTGTTTATAATTTGCGTTGTCTTTATCTTTGAGTTTCGTAGTTCATTGAACTTAGCTAAAACCAAGTGTGTAGTAAAAAAACCAGCCACTATAAACAACATTTAGTTTCTTGATGTCTAAACATACATACATAAAATAGAAGCAGTATAAAACTGAATGGTATATTAATTGTTGACCATATATGTACCTATGATGAGTATCTACCATACAGAATAATGTAATTGTTATTATTGCCTTGATAATTGATTAACTAATTTTTGTATTGGTAAAATGCATAGTTTGCTTGATAGATCAGTTGGATAGTTTACTATTATATTTATTTCAAATTAGCAATGAGGTTACCAAGGCTCAGAGCGAGCTTTATATATGGTGTCCACCTTAAGATCTATCTTTATTTCCAAGGCTAATCCCTCAGTCTTTTCCAAATAACTTTGAGCTACAGCACAAGCTTCTTCAAACTTGGGGAAAAATATGCCGTTTTAGAACAAATTAGTTCTTTAAACGCGTTTTCTACATAAGATTCACTACAAGAGAGTGAAATTGCTAGCTAAAGTAGTTTGGAGTCTGCCATATCAGAAAAGCTAATCTCAGCTAAATTAGTAGTTTTTAATAATGTTCTTCAGACTTCCACCGCTGTATCACCTTCGCCCGGCCCCTTATCCACCGCCTGCTTCGTATATTAGTTACTATACTCTTAGTCAATCACTCATTCACCTATTTGCCAACAACGTTCTAATCTATTATTAGTACATATTAATTGATCGTCTACTCAATACGTTTTAAGCGTGCTTTTGTGATTTATGTACCTACATATGTGCAAGTGTGCATACTCTTCATTTCCCTTTTTGCTGCCATTTTTCTCACAATTTCTTTCATATATTTCTCAATCGGAAATTTATTAATAAGCTTTATGTTATTGTGTTAAGCTATTTTTACATTGTACTAGTTGTTTCAGCCGTACATAAATACATTGTATATCGTCGATGCCTATGCAAAACCATCTATCTACCAGATGCAAAACCTTGCAAATGATGAAAGTGACAAAAATATGATTTGGTAACCATGCATTCCAGGCATCGAGTTTCATCTATAAAAATAATAAATTTCGCAAATTTCAACAAAAAATTACACAAAAATCCCTTAACTCACTAGCAAATGTTTACATAAGACTAAAAGTAAATTAGGTTTTTGCTCTCCTCCAAAATTTGATTGCTTTCAGATAGGTGGTTTTGCATAGGCATCAACGATATATGATTTGTCTATATGTGGTGCACAGATTGCATAGCTGTAAGCACTATGGGCTAGTTATGTGACTTAATTAGAAAAAGAAATACAACATTAAGAACCAGGATTGTACATAGTTACCTATGTCTTTATTTAAAAGATTATTTTAATAAAAAATAAATCTTTACTCAATATTAACAAAAAATGTTTTCGCGGTCATTTCAGAACTATTTCTTGACATTCTCGGAACAACTTCCATAATGTTTTTGGAATCATCGTAGGAAATTTTTGGGATAAATCTGGGGTTTATCTTTGGAATCATTTTGTGACTTTTGTTTCGTCTGTGGATCTTTGTATTTACTTGTCAGAAAGTTAATAAAATTATTCGAAAAAATACGCGAAACAGTTTTTAAATTATTCCGACAACAATATCCAAAAGAATCCTAAAAAGTTTTGAAATTATTCCGAAAATGGCCTCAAAAAGATACCGAAACAATCCCAACAAACATTTAGGCGAGAGCTAACTACTTTCGATCTGAAGTTGAGAACTAATGTACTTCTCAAGTCTCATAGGTTTTTCTCAAGAATACTTGAAGAATGATATTGGATATCAACCTGAAAACTATCAAGCTATCAAAATATCCCAAAGGTTGGATATTAATTGGCGAATAGTGCTGGATATTAACTTGAGAACTATAAAGTTTTTAGAATATCACTAAGGCCGGATGATAATTGGAGAATGATGTTGGACATCAATTTGAGAACTATAAAGTTATCAATATATTCCAAAGCTTAAGAAAACTTGGAGAATGATGTTGTATATCAACTAGAATTAGAAAGTTATCAAAATATCTCGAAGCTAGGAAACATTTGGTGAATGATGTTTGAGAAATATTTCGTGGATGTTTGATGTGATCCCGAAATAATCGGAAAAGGCGCCCACCATGGTCACGAATACAAAAAAAGCCCCGGCAAAAACAAGAGATATAAAACTTATTCACAATGAGCCTCGATTTATCCCGAAGTAAAAAAAATCTCAGAAAATACACACTACCTACTTATAACTAGATGCGTATATTTTTATAATTTTGCGAGATAAATTGAGGCTCACTCGTCAAAAGTTGTTATTGACATTTGGCCAAAAAATACGCGTCGCGCCCCAGAGTGCTTTCTAAAGATTTAAGCCTACTATCTGCCGAGTACTTTGATTTAGTCATCAACTCACAAATACCTTAAACATTGAAGCGTTTTTAACGCATGTATGTTTGTTCCATATGCCAGCAATATGCCGCATCATACGAGCAGGGATTTATATAGGCGCTTACAAAATCTATGCCCTCTATTGGCCATCGATGATGTGCGTCCATAATTAAGTCTGCATCAATGTATGTAAAAGTTCAAAGCAGGTGCATAAATACCGCTCACCTAATTCGATTGAATCTTGGTCGCCCCCTTGACCCTTGCGAACCCTGGCTGCTATTCAAAGCAAAGGAGTGGCAGGTAGCGGCAGCTATAAGGGCTACCGAGCCACCGCTGTTTCAACCTGTTCACACTTTTGTATACTTTGCCTTATTTCTGCTTTTTATTATGTGTTTTCACTTACATAGATTGGTGGCGTGTGTGTCGATGGCGGCTGGTGGCTGTGTTCGGTGGCACACATAAGTTGAATGAATGTCTGCGTTTTTGCTTATTTCACTGCGTCAGTTTCGTCAATGTTTCAGTTGTAATTAACGTGCGAATCCAATTGGTAGTGGTGTAAATATTTTCATTCAATTGTCAAATCATATTTTTTTATACAATAAACAATGTCAGCTGTTGATTGGCGGAAGCGGTAGCGGTGTTTTTGTTTTGTTGCAGTATTCGTCGTATAACTTTATCAAATTGTAAAGAATTCACTCTGTGTGGTTGTTGTGTTTGTATTTTTTTTGTGTGCCAAATTCGTCTTCGCATAATACTTGCTAAGTGCTTAGTGGGAACAAAATGCTATTAACGCGCAGGTAGGAGGGAAATATTGAAAATTTAAATTTAGAAATATTTATATTGATTATTGTGCGGCGCGGTGTATATCAGTGTTATCATGACTGAGGGGAAAAGAGACTCCCTCTCAAGAACCAGGGGTGTAAAAAACTTGAGATGCTGACTGAAAAAATATTGACGAAAATTCTACAGGAAAATATACGAATAAAAAAGGTTTCAAGACTAGACCGGGACGAAATTGACGGATATGATATACACAATATCCCAATAGGGATGAAACCCATGCTCCACCATGCTCCACCTTTGGCGAGGGAAGATGATAGTCTCTCGGCTCAAAATAGTAAAGCATCGTAAAATAATGGAATACCCCCGAGCTGTTCAGTCATAAAGAAGAAGAGTTTGCTGAAACCTTGTATAGTTAGATCAACTCTTCTGCTGTAATATAACTTGTCTTATTCCTAGGCTTTGTGGGAATTTTAATTATAAAAAAAGGTTCTTTTGTTTAAGCTGCTCACACGCTCAGATAGGTACCCGATCGTACTCGCACTTGTAGCTGGAAAGACGTTTCCTACTTCAGTCCACTCTAGATACTACTATTTTGAGTGGCTCGGCTAAATCTTTTTCGCTTTCGTGCTCACGGGATTTTGCTAATTTGAAATAAGCATTCTTCGTATACAATATAAAATATAATTCAGTGTAATTTCTCATATCATTTTTGCCACTGCTACCAATAATAAGTAGCGCCTCACATAGTCTAAGAGCATAAGTCCTATGTATGTGTGAAACTCACTAAAATGACCCATTATGCATATTTCATTAAGCCGCATTATGCAAGCTGCAAAAACAACAACAAAAATAATTTTATATGCACCGCGTCTATCACATCAAAATATACTCGTACTTCTACGTGTAGTTCATTGTATTGCATTTTGTTTTCTTCTCAACAGTCAAAGTGGTCGTACGTGTGGTATGAGTGATGGGTGTTTTGCTGTGTCGTTGCACTGAAATATTGTGCACAACTCAGGTTATGTATATGTACGCCACGGTGTGTTGATGAAAATATTCAATTTGTTATACCCTGTTGTATTTAGTTGGTTTGATAATGTTTCACCTTTCAAACGTTGAAATTGATGGAACAGCGTCTCCATAGTATTTATCGAGCCTGTCCATGGTTTCGCTGATGTTTATTTACGCAATTAATAATGCTTGATGAGCATACGAAATTTAGTTTTTCCCATTTTTGTTATAGTCCAGGTTATGGTTCATCTAACTCTCCTAGTAGTTAGTGGACATGGTGAAGTGGTTTGTTTTTTTTTGTCCATCTATCACGCGAGAACGGCTGATCGGATTTTGATGAAAGTTGGCATCTAGATATTCAATAGTCTCGAAGTAGGGATAGGAAGAATGTTGGGGTCTGGGACCCTATAGGCACCGTTATTTTTGAAATTTGTTCAATTGTATTTGTTCGTCAATCCTGCGAGAACGGTTGGACGGATTGAACTGAATTTTGAGTCCAGACAGCTGATTGTCTGAAAGGAGGGATAGGCTATTGATTTTGGAAAAAATAAGAGGTCTTGGGCTCCTTAGGAATGGATATTTTTTTTTTTTTAATTTTGTATTTGCGATAGTCCAGAGAGAGTGATAGGCTATGTCTTTTTGGAAAAATTTAGGGTCTTGGCCCCCTAGGAACAGTTAATTTCTGACATTATTTTATTCCTTTTAGATCTAAGTAAAGGAGACTTAACTATACTAATGATATTTGGTAAATAGGTCATACAGGGACTTTCCTATTTTTCGATATATTTATCGATAAATGAGTTATCACTCACTGTAAGTAGAAAATTGTATTTTGCATGTACTATTGTCATTATACGAAAGGGTATAGCCACGAATTTTAATTTAAGATAGTTTTATTTCGATAAATTAATTGATGACATTGGTCAATATTTGACCTTTCTACGGCTTTGTGTTTGTTAACTTCAAATTTAATCGTTGATGCAAATTTTCAAAGTTCCTCAGAATGGAGAATGAAGAAAGACGCAAAAAACATATTTTTCAAAAACATTTTTCTCCGCCTCGTTTTAAAATTTCGAACAATATTTAAATTTTGTATACTATTCCGTCACAGCTGGGTATAAAATGCTCATTTCCCCACGAGTGTAGATTTTCGTGGCTACTCTTTTTATGCCGATTGTATCCGCTGCTCGTAAACCACTTCCTTTTTGTTCAGTGGTCTGTTATAGGGAGGCGGGAGGGCAAAGAAAAAAATGATATACAATTCCTTAAAGAAAAATCGTCTATGTACACGTAAGCTGTCAGTATGTTGCATTCATTTTCACGTAATATAATAAAGCTACTATAGTTAAAAGCTAGGTGTTTGTGTCTTGACTTGCTTGCTTGCCGTTTTGTATGCTGCCATCATTATATACTGCCTTATTATCCTTGAGAGGTTAACTAAAACTATATATTTCGTGCAAGCATGATTGTAGGCTAACTATTTTCAGTTTTTTTTTTATTTTGCAATAAAAATTTGTTGTTGTGTGCTTTGTTGCATATTGCCACCTTCTTGTTCTAAACCCTTACTCGTCATAAGCAACATGACTGCAACCATGCGCATACGGCCTATATTTCAAGGTTATTCACGTTGTATTTTACCTGTGTTAGAGCGTCGCTGCAACGTCGATTTAATTGTTTGCAGTCAACATTTCCCGCTAAGCCGATTGTTTGGCTTCATTCCTTTTTTGCACTTGGCACAGTTAGCTAGAACATATGTTTAAAAATAAATACTTAAATATATGTGTTGCCATTTAAATACATATTTATTTATTTTCTTTGGCAAGCGACGTCGTATTAGATTTTGCATGAAGAAATTGGACGCCGTGGCATGGAAAGGTCGTTTTGACCCTCGTGTACTTGAATTTATGGAAATTTATTCATTTTCGTGTGTGATTTATTTCTTTCAGATTTCTGCGATTTTTCTGTAGACGCTCACAGTAAAGTCTGTTGTGTGTTTGAGTTTTCACATGCAAATAAATCGAATTATAGTTATTTGTGGCTTCTCCTACACTTTCCATAAAGGGGTTTTTGTAAATTGCGTTCTGTGCCCTCTGCTTCATGGTATAAATTTCCGTTGTTGCCACATGCTGTGTGCAAGTGTGACAGCTGCAACGCAACTAAGTTACAGGCAAATAAAACACGTGCCACTTACCTATATATGCATGTAGTCATATTTGTTGTTGTGTTTTCAAATCGTCAGTTGACACTCTATTCGACTGCGATAATCCTCTACACGATAAATTTAATAATATACTTTGTGATGCAAGGTGGCTCAAAAAGTGTCATTATTTGAAAAGAATAAGCTTAAAAGAGTGGGTAAAAAAGTAGAAAAAACCGACTCTAAATTTGAAGCTTATGTTTAGAGTTTTTTGAAAACTTTATTTTATGATCCTTAAAATTCTTATTTAATTCCTTCCCTTTTGATTTCGACAGTTAATCGTCGACTTTCGTCAGCTCATTCTAAGGACGTGCAAAATGACGTGAAAGAAATTGAACACTGAAGATGCCGAAACCGGTTTGTCACGAGACATAAATTGATTAGGGATGTTCAAAATTCGTTCCAATATTCATCGCCTTTAAATTTCTTATTTTCACCAGTTTTTGCACAGAAAAAATGATGACGTCATCGTAGACAGCTGGGTTGAGCGTTAAGCCACCTGAGTTGAATTCTCGGTGAAGTCAAAATCTCTAAAATTTTTTTTTTTACCATAACTTCTTTTTGTGTTAAAATAACACTCATTTTAGTTATATATAAAAAAAAATTAAAACAAAAATTATCTTGACTTCACCGAGAATCGAACTCAGAACACCTTAAACAACAAATTTGTCTGTTAAAACAACAGCGTAACTGTTAACTTAAGGTTAACCGTTTCAATGAAGTTGAATCAAATTTATCACTCTCACCTTTAAGAACAACAAACCTGTTCTCTTGCCACCATTTTTGACGCTCATTATATGAGCCCCTCAAAACACAAGTGGCATACATAAGTTCCCCTTTCCTCGAACTGAGATATTAAACATTTTGTGTTGTCAACTAATAGGAGGTACCCTTGACTTCACAAGTTAGTTGTGCTATTCATTCGGTTGCTATGAGAGCTAGGACTTACTTCGTTAGCATGTTATATAGAACACATTTTCCCCTACATAGTGTCATGCCTAACAAAAAAAAAAAAAACTGGACTTATGCCACTTGTGCTTTAAACGGCTCATATTCACATCACTAAATTTACATCACCTTGTACTTAGTTGCTGCCGTTATGTGTAAATATATCAAGCTTAACGGTAATTATAGGTTGTGCTTGAGTTTTTTAGTGTTACACATAGTAGCTACCGTTTATTATTGATTGTTTTCTTTCTTGGTCATTAAACAAAATCAATAACGTGTCTGCCAGGTATTGAAAAAAGTGGGACCTTTTTTTATTCGGGGTAGGCTAAAATGTGATGTCAATACTAAGTTTTGGAGGGATCGTTTAATAACAGCCCATACTCATTCACTTTATCCTTCCTTCAAAATAAAGAGCAGAAGGAGTGGCCGGTAAATTTAGAGTGAACTTTAAAACTATAGACTAGATGAGAAAACGACCCTACTACTGGGACCCATCTTGATAACAAATACAACATAATTAAATATTTTAAAATACAATAAAATAAAACTTCTTCTTAAATAAAGTGAACAAAAAAATAAAAAAAATTAAAAAAATACAAAAAATATATTAAAATAAAGCAAAATAGTGTCAGATAAAAAAAATAACAAAAAAATATAAAAAAACTGAAAGAAAAAAATATGAAAACAAAGAAAATAAACTTAAAAAATAGGATAAAAAAATAAAAGTGAGATAAAAAAATACATAAAAATAAATAGATAACAAAAAAAAAAAATACATAAAAATAAATAAATAACAAAAAAAAAAAAAAAATAACAAAAAAAAAAAAAAAATAAAAAATGTCAAATTAAAAAAAAAAATGAAACAAAAAGAAAATAAAGTTTAGCTAAAAATAAAAAGTAAATAAAAATAAAACATGTTCTGCTCAGATCAGTGAAACAACATTACACAAAATAAAAAAAATTTAAAAAAATTAGAAAAAAATAAAAAAAATTAAAAAAAATGCCAAAAATATACAAAAAAAAAAAAAATTTTAAAAAATATAAAAATGATAAATTAAAAAAATTGAAACAAAACAAAATTAAGTAAAAAAAAAATTTTACAAAATTAAAAAAAAGTTAAGTTACAAAAATTAATCAAAATTAAAAAAAAATATAAAAAAAATAAAAAATATAAAAAAAATAAAAAATATAAAAAAAAAAAATTAAAAAGGAAAAGCATAAAAAATAAAAAAAAAAAATAAAAAAGGAAAAATATAAAAAAAAACAAATATAAAAAAAATATAAAAAAAAAAACAAATATAAAAAATATAAAAAAGGAAAAATATAAAAAAAAACAAAAAATTATAAAAAATATCAGGGCACGAAAATAAACTGTACAAAATACTTTTCATTTCCTCATCGAGTAGCATGTAATTTAAGTTTTGTATAGTTTATTACTTTTTGGAAACGTTTGCTTTTTGTTTGTGACAATACCAACAAAAAAAAAAATTTTAAACACAAACGTTTCAATTGATTGAAGAAAAATATAAGTGTTTGAATGTATGTTCATAGAGAACAAAATATTTTTTTTATTTTGTTTTTTATTTTGGATGTAAATTTCAAAAAATGTATTTTACAGTTTTCAAAGTGAACTCAGCTTTTGGATTTTGTTTTGTACTGAACTCTGAAAGTAATAAACAAAACGAAATAGTACCGTACAATAAAGTTTATTTTCGTGCACTGAAAAATATAAATAAAACAAAATAAAATAATAAAAAAATATAAATAAAACAAAATAAAATAATAAAAAAATATAAATAAAGCAAAATAAAAAAAATAAAACAAAATAACATAAAAATATAAAATATAAAATAAAGGAAAATAAAATAAAATAACATAAAAAATAAAACAAAAGTAAAATAAAATAACATAAAATAAAATACAAAAATAAAATAAAAAATAAAATAAAATAAAATAAAAAATAAAATAAAATAAAATAAAAAATAAAATAAAAAATAAAATAAATTAAAATAAAATAAAAAAATAAAAAAAATAAAATAAAAAAAAAAATAAAATAAAATAAAATAAAATAAAATAAAATAAAAAAAATAAAATAAAATAAGAAAATAAAATAAAATAAAATAAAATAAAAAAAAATAAAATAAAAAAAAATAAAAAAAATAAAAAAAAAAATAAAAAAAAATAAAAAAAAAAATAATAAAATAAATTAAAATAAAGTAAAGTAAGGTAAAATAAAAAAAGTATAACGAAGTGAAATTAAGTGAAACGAGATGTAATAAAACAAACTAAAACTAAATTAAATAAAAAAATCATAACAAAAAAAATATATATAAAATAAAATCAAAATCATTTTTATTACTATGGTGATTACAATATCCAAATTAAAAAAAAGTCTCCAATTTTTTTTTAAATATATTTTGTTGCTCATAAGCCTTTATTCAGTGGTTTTTATAAAAGTGTACAGTGTTTTTTGGAGTAAATTTTATGCACTTTTAGTGTCTTTTCCAATTTTCAACTAAACCTAATAAAGCACATTTGGCTTTCAATAAAACAATTGTATGTTATTATTACACATATCCAACTGAATCCAACTTGCCAGCTGCTTCATAGGTGGGTAGGCCAGTTTGATCGATTATTTTGGTCATATCAACTCGTATTATGCCACTATTAATATTGAGATCATCCAAAGTTGTATCTTCGGGTAAAACTGTAGGAGCAATGGGACTAGATGATGTTGCACTATCAGCCACATCACTATTAGGACTTTTCAGCTCAAACTCTTGCACTTCTGTCATTGCTTGCCCATTTGCATTCTGATCTATCATCATTTCCGAATTTCTATTGGATTTGCGCTCACTTAACTCCTCCTCTTCATTAACATTATCATTTGTGCTAGCAGGTAGTATGCTATTGTTGTTGTTTCCATTGCAATCACTGTCAATAATTACTGCTGTTGAATACTCTAACATATTGACACCACATGCACATTTCTCCAACTCTTCATTTTCTGTCTGAGAAGTATCTGTTGTGATTACCTTAGCCGTAATATCATCACCTGTGATAACCACATTGTTGTTTTGCGCCTCATCCATTTTAGTTAACTTCGGACAGCTGTCATCTGAGCTCGACACGTTGTTGTTGTTGCTCGCATCACCAGCATTCTCACACTTGGCAGCTGATTCCATTGCGTTAGCCGTTACTGCTGTGGTTGAACTTGTGGTGGGTGCATCCAATGAGCTCTCCGCCGACAATGTGAGCGTCTCATCGGCATCGTAACGAAATTTACCACAAAGCGGACAACCGCGACGATAGTAAGTACTACGATGCGGTAGGTAACGTGGACCACCAGTCCTTGTCGTGAATTTCGCAGGTAATGTGAGTGGCAAGGTTTTGCGTGCCAGTAGCATGGGTGATATGTGGCTGCGGTTGTTGTTAGTGCTGCTGCTGGCAACGTTGCCGCTTGTTAGACTGTTCGTCGCGCATGGTGATGTTGTGGCTCTTGAGGCGCGTACTGCCACTGCAGCAGCTGCTGCATTCCACATATTCTCCACCTCAGCGCGTTGCAACGAACAGCAGGACTGTGCATTCAACGCTTTCTTCATATTCAAAAATGCCGCATCGCTATTGTTCGCGCTGCCTCTATTACAAGGTGCGCTCGGTTTACTACAAGCCAAAAAATTGTTGCAACTGTTGCCACTGATGCTGTTGCCGCTAATGCTGATGTTACAACTGGCATTCAAATCGCTATTGCTGCCAGTGTTTAGCAAGTTTATAGCCAAATTGCTGGCTGCTGCTGATGCCGATATCGTTGGTGTTGTCATTTCATTGACTGTGAGCGTGGATCTGTAGCCTGGTGGTGGGGAGTTGTGTTGTAAATGTGTTTGTGGTCGTTGCAGCTGTTGTTGTTGTTGTTGTTGTTGTTGCTGTTGTTGCTGATGTAATAAATATTGTTGCTGATAAAGTTGCTGCTGTAGCAATTGTTGTTCTTGCATTGCAACCACGGCGGCGTATGATGGTGGCGGTTCGTGATGCAGCATCGCCATTGTGGTGAATCCATCGCTGGATTCAGCCAAATAGTGCCCAGATGTTTCATAACTCTATAACGAAAGAAGCCGGGATAGGTAAGAATATTGATAATTATAATTGTGCAAAAATTCAAAAGTGGAATATTTAAAATATGAAAAACGAATTGGGAAATATAGTCCGGGCGAGGATGACAGAAAATCGACTGAACACGGAAGTGAAGGTCTATCTTACTATCCTACTGATGGACATGAAAGTATCAAAGGATCTAAAAATTATTTTCTACAGTTTGCTGGAGAGTTGATTCGAATGTGTCCTCACAGTTTTTATTGTAAATGCCTATAGTTTCCCCCGCTATGAACTCTTTTTGACAGTGCATTACAGCATTATATTTTGTATAGGGGAAACAATTTTTTTTTTTTGCAAAAATATTTTTCAAAAGCGTCATATCTCAGAATTGTGTTTAATAACGCTCTATTTCAGAGCATGTTTCAAAAACGCCCTATCTCACCTGAAAATACATTTTACATCTCTACGCTTCGCCTTTCTCCACCTTTTAAAATAAAACGAATCTATATCGTTTTTATCTTTCGAACATCTGTAAAAATTACGAGTAGTCAAGGATAATTCTTATGTGGGTTGAAATGATTCCTTTTTTGGAGCAGGTCCCATGAAGGGCACAATTGGTTCCCTATTCATGGCCAAAGGGTTTTGTCGGACAGATCCACTTCGATTCCTTACGGGTGAGGTCAGACAAGTTTGCTCACAACACATGTAAGTATGCTACCCATTAAAATTAAAATATACCAACTATGCTTATAACACTATACAGCAAAATCAATTTTTTTTCTGGGTATGGGATCTAAGCAACTTTTTTGAAGAGATTGATTGCATATGTAAAAAACTACGTATCCCGTTTTTCGAAGTTAGCTTTCAAAAAATTTAGTTATGGGCTTTCCAACTGCTGTATTTAAAAAAGCTAGTATCGCTAGCCCCGCACCCCCATCATTAATTTTCGGGGACGCCCCTGAAAATATATCGCCTATACGTCAGTTTTTTCAATCTCCTTTCCATTGGTGCATATTTCATTCAAATCGGTTCGCTCACAGTAGGTTCCTACAGTTTTTCATGTGTCGTATTTATATAAAAATAAAAAAAATGATTGATTGACTTCCTTGTTCGATTGGTATACACTTTTTGTTTTAAAAGTTTATGTAATAACGTTAAACTGGGTCAAAAGTTAGATCTTCGAAAAAATTAAATGTCGCTTATTTCAAAATTTGTTCAACTGATTTCGAAAAACTTGCCATTCTAAAAAAAGTATACCATTCGATCAAGGAAGTACAGCAAAATCAAAAGGGTCTAATTTCGAACTTCGAAAGCCCATAACTAAATTTTGGAGGCCAACTTCGAAATACGGGCTAAGTAGTTTTTTATGTATGTCTCAATCTCTTCAAAAAAAGGTCCCATAGATCCCATACCCAGTTGGCTGCTGTACAGCGTAAGAGATTAGTTGGGATAAATTATAGCCCACTATGAACGTAGGGTTATAATCACGGACAGCTCTATTTTAAGATAAATTGCACACTTTTTTTCACAATGATTTCTTATACGGTTAAAAAAATTAGCTTAAATTTTAAACCCGATTTTTTAAACTTCTTTTTGTTATATTTTAAACCTTCTGAATACCTACAAAGCTATTACATTTTTTTTGGTTTCGTTTTAAGATCTAAATGAAAAATCAGTCTAGTCTACAATTTTTTTTTTTTTTTTTTTTTTTTTTTTAAAGTTTTTGCATTTTGCCCACAAAAACTTCCTGTGCGGCATAGCTCAGCGGTAAAGCAGTTGGATGTTACACCTGAGCGCTTCCGTTCAAAACCTGCCAAGTGCCAAATTTTTTAAATTTTATTTTATTTTTAAAACTTTTCAGTTTAAAATTGAAACTTTTCGGTTTAAAATTACAACTTTTTAGTTTAAAATTTGGTCATATATGTAGTCCAAAAAAGTTTAAAATTTAGGCTCAAATTTTTAACCGTGTGATATACAATTGTTCTCGTAAGTATATCTTCATTCTAATTTCCAGGTCTCTAGAAGGGACTTCCTACCACATCTCATTTTCGAGATATTCGTCTAGAAATACTTAGTATGTAGTCAAGATGACACTCTCCTTTTTCCGATAAGTACAACTATTTTTACCGGCGATATGGTTTTGCTATCGTATGTCTTTACACTAAATTCCAAGTTCCTATTCAGCTTAAAAAATAAGGTTTGTTAAGAATATCACACTTTCTCTTTTCCGAAAACTCCAACTTTTTCCCGCAGGTTTGGTATCGCTATCGTAAATCTCCTTACAAATTTTCAGGTCCCTAAGTCTGTTTGGGTTGTGTCATTCTTCTTTAGCTGGAGACCAGTCAGGATGGTGCGAATTATTGAAATAGGTTTGCAAAAAAATAAAAATTTGTTACCCTGAAAATGCCGTTATATAAAAGTGAATGTGTTTGACAACCGTCGTGTTGCTTAGTTGCTGACTTGATTTGCTGTTTTATAAAGCAATCTGCTGACTTCTGAGGTGAAGAAAATTAAGAAGGCATATTAACAAGTTAATCTACTTCGCGAATGCTAAAGCAACTCCAATGGGTACATGTATTGTTAGCCTTCAGATTGATTCAAAATAGAAGTAAATAATTTAAGTGTAAAATGAGCAAACAGATGTCATACAGTAACACGCGTTATTTCTTTGTTTATTTAACTGTCAAATAAACATTTAACACCACATTTTGTTATGCTGATGTTTAATAGCAAATATTGTCGCATTTGATTACTGAGCTAAAATTAGTAGATAAATATTGAAAGGAAAAATAATTTGTATTTACACGAATTTTAGATCTTATTGATTGTTAATGTGGAAAAATATATACATACGTATCAAGATATGAAACCGATTAAAATAAAGTTCCGATTTCGGTTTAATAGCGGGTTTCGGTTTCGGTTCCGGTTTCGTTCTTCACCATTTATTTCGGTTTCGGTTTCGGTTTCCAAATAAAAACACCAATACAAAAAAATGTTGCTACTACAAAACCCAAGTAGTTATGTACCTAAATTCAAAATAAGTCTCAATTTGTATAACTTTATTCCGGTGGTCATGATGGATTTTCTCAAATATAGTAATAAATATTACTCCCGCTATTTATGGAAAAAAATTTTCAAAATAATTTAAAACAAGTAAGGAAGTGTAAGTTCGGGTAAACCGAACATTAAATACCCAGCGGTAGTTTTCATACGATTTTCGAAATATTCCTTGTACCAATTTCATCGTTGTACCGTAATCAGTTAAAAAGTTATAACCCTTGAAATTTTCAAATATGCCTTCCTGAAAAGTGGGCGGTGCCACGCCTACTTTAAAAAGTTCATCAAAAAATCATAATAGAATGACTGGTGGTTTCATCCTACGAAACTATATCATTTTAGCCATTTTCGAAGCTTTCGATATCGGAAAAGGGCGTGGTTGGAAAGCGATTTTATCCCATTCCATCAGGTATACTCACAACGATACTAGTATGCTTTGTGCCAAATTCCATCGTTCTATCCTAATCAGTTTAAAAGTTACGACCAGTCGAATTTTCAAAAATGCCTCCGTTGAAGACCCAATCATAATAGAATGACCAGGGGGATTCACATATAAAATTATATCATTTTAGCTATTTCAGCTACCGAGATATGTCAATTTATTGATTTTCGAAATTTTCGATATGGAAAAAGGGATTCGCCCATTAGCCAGAAAGTAACCTGTATACAAAATTTCATGCAAATATCTCAATTTTTACTCAACTTATCGTGTACAGAGATATGGACAAAATTATAATACCCTTGTACTAGTACTAGTACGCTGGGTATAAAAATTAACGCTACTTTTTCTATTAGAAAAATGTTAGAATGGAACATTAATATGAGTGATGCTTTCTGAGACGCGCCACTAAACACCTTTTTTCGTTCAATTTCCTCTTTCGGAATTTTGATATCGAGTTCAAAACGTGTCTTTTGTAACCTTGCTAAACTATCTTCAATGAAAGTTACTCAGGGTAGCCTTTGGTAAAATAAAATATGTGTCCGCAAATTATTAAAAAGTTCAAAACCGTTTGGAACCGGTTCCGGTTTTTGAAACGGTTTCGGTTTCGTTCTTTTTCAGATAAAAATAACGGTTATGGTTTCGGTTTTGGGTTTGAAAAAGGAATCGGTTACGGTTTTGGTTACGGTTTCACTCCTTGATATATATGTAGGCTAAAATATACGTAGTAAAGTTAGTTTGCAAGACTACAATCAATCCATAAATAGTTCCCGCTGCAGTCGGGCTAAAGCCAGGTGGTGCTAGTACCCGAGCGTACCACATTCACTCCGCAAAGCATTGCCCATTTCCGCCCGCAACACACCCTAAAACTGAATACCGCAATATTCTCTTCTTCTCTTTTTATAAAATACTAAATGTTGCTTGCTATGGAAGACATGATTTCCTTTAACGGTGTAAAATAAACAATAATCAATGCCAAGGATATAACACATTCGTTTGGGGTGAACTCTTAATCTACTAATTTAATGCAATGATAGGAAATGTCTGTTCTGCTAGAAACTTCTTTTATCAGCTTTTAAAACGAAAGTTAAATGTCATATAAAACTTAATTATATTTTCTTATGTAAACAAAAGCACAAAGTAACCAATAAAATAAATAAAAGGACAGGTCAAATTACAACAAATGTCGTCGAGTTAATGTACTTAGATGATGTAAGAAAGTTTCGCGTTGACAGTACGGGGTAGGTGAAGTAAGAAGAAACGCATTACAATTGTATGTACAACTATTGACGGCACATAAATCGCAGTCTCGCAAATTGAGGTGTGAAATCAGGTTAAAGAATATTTGAAATTAAAAATAAATTGGTGTGATTGCTTTCGAAAAAAGCAAAGAGCAATGCGATTCGTCTATATACTAAGTGACATAGGTTTTGATCTTCTATGTTTATACCCTTGGTATTTTTCCGAAATGGGCTTCAAACTTTTGTCAATACATTTTCATCCCCAAAATGATCTTCACCTTAATATGAACCCAAAATTACCCTAAAATGATCCCAAAATGGCCCTAAAATGAGCTCAAAATGGTCCCTAAAATGATCCCAAAATGGCCCTAAATTGAGCTCAAAATGGTCCCCAAATTATCCCAAATTGACCCTAACTTGGCCCCATAATAATCCTAATATGAGCCTTAAATGATCCCAAATTGAACCCTACATGACTCCAAAATGACCTCTAAATGAACGCGAACTGACTCCAAATTGACGCCAAAATTGCCCAGAAAATTACTCCAAAAGGACGGACCCCAAAAATGTCCATCAAGTTTGCATTACCAACTTAAAATTTCAAGGTCATTCCTAGTGGATTAATTGTCGTTAGTTTGTCATGGAAAAAGAAATTTTGTCCCTCTTTTTTTTTAAATATCCCAAATTGACTCCAATATGATCCTATAATGGCCCAAAAATATACCCAAATTGACCAAAAATTTATCCTAAAATAACCACAAAACTACAACAGAATGATCCCAAAATGTTTTCAAAATGATGCCAAAATTACCCCAAAGGGATCCCGATATGATCCCAAAAAACTATGCACACATTTGTACATGCAAACTATTCGCATTTTATCCACAAGTTCAATACAACTATTCGAATAATAATATTCGAATAAAGTAGTAGTCGAAAACTTAATCGTTAATTCGAATATTAGCGGACACAAATGAGAAAAAACCAAAAAACATTCATCTAACAAACTTCTGTTTGCTTAGCTTACCATAACTAGCCACTTACCTGCTCCACACTATAAATTTCCATATTTGGATCATTTTCGAGCCATTGATGTTGTTGGCGATATGCTGCTTCGGTGCGTTTCTTTATGTTACGATGGCAACAATAACAAACAACGCATAATATCGTCGTAACCACTGACAGCATGGCGCTGCAAGAGAAAAAGAATAAAAAAATAAAAAAAAATTCCAACAGTCACCGATGAAAAAATAGCACCGCAATTAAAAATTGATTTGTTTGAAAATAATTATTTATTGATTTTAATAGTTTCCCTTTATATAAGGGATCAACCGACTTTTGGTATGGTAGGGCAGCACTCGACTCTATAGCTTATAGAGTACATAAGACTGCCCCAAAAAACCAAAGTCTTTTTATTTAAACTCATAATTTTGACCATTATCCATCAAAAATTATCCTCACAAAGTTTTATGCAATTCGGACCACGTCAACCCGTACCGACTTGCAGTTGAAGCTATTAGTAAAATTTTTTAAAGGACTGAAAATGTATATAAAAATATCTAAGGATAACCCTAAATGTGGACCCTAGAAATTGATTTTACAATATGGGTATCAAGTGAAACGTTTTCATGAGAGCCTGAACGTAGTGTAAGTTTCATTTCGATATCTCAATCCGTTTCGGAGATATCAGACAAAACATGAATAAAATGTATCTGAACTTTTATTACTTGAATATATGAATGTTACTCATACGTCGTGTATGACCTATAAAAAAAGCACTATAATTGCAAAGTTTCAAGATATTCACAATTAATTTTTTGCTAGAAAACATATTTTTACACAACCTACTTAAATACTTTTGACTTTGTAATGACCCTTTCTCGTGAGTACGTTTTTTGAATATCGTTGTAAAGGATCCTGTTGTCCTTATAAAATTTCAAATATGGAGATTTGTTACACAGTCCTTTTTTATAGGTATAGTATCAAAATTATGTGCATTTCGAAGCCTTAATGTAGTTTTTTGTGAATTTAGTTTAAGCTTCTAGCTAAAACTTTAACTAAAAATCGGCACGAGTCCCCGTTATCCTAGAACAATAACACATCGCATACATGTTATTTATTTAGCTAAAACGCAACGAACTAACATTTTTTTCCATACATTTTTGGGACGCTATAAAGCACATATTAACAAAAAAAAAGTTGTATAATCAATTTCGTCTGTGAAACCGGACACGCACGCCATAATGGAAAATAATTTTTTTCATACCCTATTCAAGGCAGTTAAAGAAGCAATGATAAATTAGTATTAATGAATTCACTGGAGTGCGAATACTTTTTATTTTTCATATTATTCATATTATTCTATTTATTTCTTTATTTCTTTACTTTTACGGAGCATTAAAAAATCAATACAATGATCGGTGTAAAACTGTTTGCTCGCGTGCCTTTTAATTTACTTTCGGTCATTCCCATCTAACGCGCATTGAATTTATTAATATTTAAGCTTATGAGTGTACTGCGTACGTAGTACCAACATTAATAATATTTTGCAGGAAATTCAAATCAATTACTCTAACTGCTTGTTTCGGGATAGTATTAGAAGTTAACTTCTTAACTTCGATGGAATGTTTTCATGGAGATCAAAATTTGGACGGACAAAATCGTCTAGGCGGTTAAAAGCTTTTTAAGTAAGTGAGTAAAATTTGATTTGGAAATAAAAAAGATACGGAACACTTTCGAATTGTGTTTGACGAAAACTAAAACTTTGGCTAGTTTTCGTGTGGCACGTCGAAATGAAAGGTATTTTCGGCCATATACCAACGAAGATATTTTCTGGCAGAGGTGCTACCTAACGGGATTTTAGTTATTGCCTATTTAAATTATTTTTGAATAATGAATATTTATAGAATTGTCCAAATAAGTTTAAAACCTAACAAGAAAAAAAAAATGTATCTGACCCTCTTCTTACTTGGATATTTAGGATTCATCGTTATAATTATTCTTAAGGTAAGAAGTTAACTTCTATCGCGTGTATATGCTAAACGCGGATTAGCTATGAAGTCGCCGAATCAAGCAGACGCACATTGAAACAAATTGCCGGCCTCCAAAATACCGCACTCAGGTGTGCCATGGGATTTATCCTTATAAAGCCGGAATTAAAAAAGCTTGTTCAATAGAACCTCCCACAAATGTAACCGTTCCTTTTATATTGGTACCCTGATACACACAACATTGAAGATTAACAGCATTGAGGATTACTTTTTTGTTTGTTAATCCACCATCTCGACGACATCAAGCGGTCAATCCACACACTAGCGCGACATCTAGCGGTCGCTACCGTTAATTACCACAAAGAAGTCTAAACGAAAATGGCCCATTTCTTTATTTTGCCCATATACAAAGCACACTGTAACGAATCTCCAACTTTTGAACTTTTATTAAAAAAAAAAACAAAATGATTTACAAGGATATTGAAACCACGTATTCACGAGAAAAGTACACTGGAATTACAAAAGCATTTTAGCACACTGCGTAATAATGTAGTGTTCATGCTGAGTGTTAAAAGCAGCATTTTCCATTTTCGGTCGTATGTTTCGAAGATGCTTTCATGCTGCCGCATTTTGAAAATGCGCATTTAGCTTCACTTTTTCTTCATACAAGGAAATGTTTGTTCGTACTGTATCTTCGAGATGCTAAAGCTAATGCAGAAATAAAGTAGCATTTAATGCAAATGTAGGCTCAGCATGAACAGCAAAACTAATTGGGTATATCCTGAAAATTTTAATGTACTTTTTATAGACCATACACGGCGTATGAGTAACATTTAGTAATTCAGGTAAGGAAAGATCAACAAAATTTTGTTCATCATAGCTACTAAAGAGATTAAGATCCTTGGGAAGCCCCTTTTTAGAAGATTTGATTAATTCTGATTTACAGAAAATTTCAATTCCCAAAAATTAGTGGCTGTTTGTGCCGAGCTACATGAAAACTGTAGGTAGACAAACTTGCCAAGTTGTCTAAGAGGGTTGAATTTAAATAGCTTCCAGAATAAACCACCTCAATAGCAGTGTTGCAAAGTAAAAAAAATGCATTCATTGCGAATTAGCACTGGAAGGCTCATTCGGAATCACCCTAGATTTCTCCTATGATCTTTTATGATCGGTTTGAGACATCGAAATAAAGACAGCACAACGTTCAGAACCCAAAGCCCAAATTATATAAAACTTTGTGGAACGTAAAGCGAAGAAAAATTTTGGCAAATGGGCAAAGTCAAAGTTTCACAGAGTTTTATGCAATTGGGCCTTTATGAATACCTTTAACTTGATTCCACTATTGTGAAATCGATTTCCAGTATACCCTCGCAACTTATATCTCGAAAACCGTGCTTCGTTAAATATTTTTTTATGAATTTTAGGACTTTTATTAGGCTAGAACTTTTTAAAACATATCGAACATTGAAAGATAATAATGCAGCTTTTGATCCTTTGCAGAAGAACCTAAGTTCTGTTAAAAAAAAATCGGATTTACTAATTATGATGTTCTTATATGGCTCTTCTTTGTGGTCCTATCTTTATACACATCTCCTCAAATAAATCCAAGCTTTTAACTTTCATAACTACATATGTAAATATATTTGAAACTTACCCGCATAACAGTAAATTGGCATTTCCGGAAATTGTATGCGGATATGTTTGATGGCCACCACCGTGACCACCGCTACTAATACCACCACCCGGATTATGACCGATGAGGCCACTTAGACCAAAACTTGCGCGTATCGTTTGCAAACCATCACCGGCTGCATATATATGAGTTATATTTGCATACGTTTCATTGCTGTCATCGGTGCTATTGTCACTATTGCTCTCGTCCATATAACTATCAACATCATCACCATCATTATCGATGTTATTATTTTTGATTATTCGATGACTGTTGTTTTTGTGCCAGCTATTAGAATGAATTGTTTGTTTAACATTTAGAATTGATGTTGTTGTTGTGACATTGTGTTCCAGTGCACCTATTGGTGTTGTCTTTTGAAATGACGTTGAATTGTTAACGTTTGAATTATTTTGTTTGCTCTGCTTTAGGAATAACGGTGCAATTAGAGCTAACCGTCTTAAGGACATCTTTAATGGTTATCTTCTTTTAATTTTTTTTTAATTATCGGTATAAAAGTACTTTGTTACTGTTTTAGAAAATCACCTGTGTAGAATTAATACATAAGATATATTTTGTAAAAATTATATTTTTCTTTTTTTGGTAAACAGCCTTTAATTTTGGATTTTCGTTTCTTAATTTCCTTCGAATTTCTTCGAAAACGAAATAAAGCCAATTGGCGTTATTTCCGTGGGGCTATTTCACTGCACCCATATTGAAACCTCTGTTATTCACCAAGTTGATATCGAATGTTTGGTTACGTCGGGAAATGTGAAATAAAATTCCTTTCCATTCAATAGCCACCTCGTAAAGGCATTATCTGGGATGAGACCTGGTCTACGTTTGGGTCGATATTTAGAAAAAAAATTCGCTTGTTGACCTAAAAAAACAATACTATTTCCCTAAATTGTCATCAAGTTCTTCTAACGGGAGTCCAAAGAAACGAACCGTTTCAAAAGGGTTGGATTCCAAAGAAACGAACCGTTTCAAAAGGGTTGGATTAAAGTGAGGCTTGTGCTAGAAAAGTATGCTCCATGGGTCAGGTGAATAAATGCTTAGTGTCCTGAGGAGAAGAGTAGCATGCTGGGTAAACACTTGGACCTTGGAGTTCAGTCTGGACAAGTAAGATTTAATATATTAAAATACCCAGATCGGAGTTGCGGGACAGTGGATCTGGTTTCCCCGGGAGAACGCGTTCATCCTGTGCTTGTTTCAGCAGGACGACATTCTTCGGATGGGAGTTGAAAAAGTATGCAGCGAAAGTGTGCATGGTGCCGAAGGTTACCCTAAGATTTGGCCGGGGACAGTCGGGATCAAAGTTCCATAGGCTTCTAACTACGCGTTCAAAAAAAATTGTTACGTATGCGCCATGGTGTCTGTTGTTGAGTAGCACATTCATGTTTCTGGCACAACAAAAATTTAAAAAAATTTACTTTACAAATTTTTAAAAGATTAATGTGCCGAATCTCGAGGAATTGCAGGAATATTAACGTAAAAACTATATCAGTGGAAAGAGTATAATGAGAAAATAAACTGCAAAAACATATTTATGTCAAAAACTAAAATTTTAAATTTGGCGAGAGGAATAAACTTTGAAATACGATTTCCCAAAATTTAAATTTTGGCACATTCATGATTCTGGCAAGCGAGTGACGATATGTTATTTTCTCCGTACATTTTTTTCATTTATTGTTGTGTAACAACTTCACAGTTGTATCGATTTGCAGTAGCTCTTAAAAACACATTTTAACTCATTATATGTATGTTTGATTTTGTTAATTGAGATCTTGAAAGATGGGTTTCTCGTTTGTTGAGTTATGGTTGGCTTTGTTTTTAATCTGTTTTAGCAATATTGCTGTTTTTGTAGAGTTTGCTTATTTTTTCACTTACATACACATTCAATCGATAAACTTTATTTAACCTTAAAAGAAGGTAAAAAATATATCCCTTGTGTATTAATTAAAAGTAATGGTTTTATTCTTATCAAATTATCAACATAAATTGCTTGCGTGGCACACTTTGTTCCATTAACCTCGTAAGTGATTATTAGCTTAATGTGATTGAATCACACAATCGAAAGTTGTCAAATCGATAGTGATTCACTGATTTATAACACATAAAAGCACGCACATTGGAAACTTCTTTTTAGTATGTTCTTAATTTTTTGTATCACACAAACTTTTAGTTGCACTTTATTTTAAGTTTTTTACAGACCTAATTTTTTCTTATTATTTTCAGCTCAAATTACCAATGCAATATTTATTTTAAATCAAAATCACTTTCACCTTTCCCCCATAATGTCATCAATATTTCATAGCAAGGATTTTTTGCCCTTTGCCATTCTCCTTTTTGCGCGCTCTCCATTACACCTGCATAGCTCGCGAACATTTACCAAACTAATCGTGCAGGATAACAAGCGAGCGCATGCTAGCAAGTCTATTTAGTCTAGTCTAGTCTAGCACGAATGTCTGTTACGAAGTCTAACACACAGGCACACATATGTATGTATTAGTGTTCTATTTATATATTTATTTTGTATTTGTATTAGTGCACAAATCCTTTGGTCATTTGAGTGCCCAACTGATGGCTAAATAACGGTGCTCTACTTTTTTGGTTTAGTTGTTGGCATACCATGATATTCTCACGCCATTCCTAATAACAGACACGATTGCATTGTTATTACTTAAGTTCATTTTATTACACCTATACATGTGTGTTAATAACTCACTGTATGTCTGTTTGTAAAACTTTGATTTTTTATTTTTGGAAGACAACAATTTAACGAAGATATGTTTCACCTAGGGTTGCCATCTAACCGCAATTTATTAATTAGTGTATTGACCAACATCTCGTGGCGGGTGTGAAGCAGTTTCGGTCGTAATTCGGCGTATATTTTTAAGTAGAATGTTTGCTTCATTCTAAGACTCTACTTGCTGGCTGCTACCTCGGCCTGTTTACAGGGTTGCCACCTACCTCATTATTATTTTTTAAATAGAAAGAAGGATATGTCAATAATGGTTACCAACAAAGATATTTCCAGCCAGGGTTGCCAATTAACTGAATTTTATTTATTCCTTTGTATATCGATCAATATCTCGGGAAAAGGGATGGGCAATATTTTATTTTTGAGTGACGAGTGATGCAAAAATAAAAAATAAAAAGTTATTCATTATTTTAAAAATTTCGAGTGATGAATAACAATTTATTTTATTCAAGAATCGCTTGAAATAAAAATAAAATTTTATTCGTCACTTTAATTTTTTTGAATAAAAATAGCCGGTCACTCATCACTCAAATTTTTTCGAATAATGAATAAAAATTAATTTTTTATTTTTTCGTCACTTGTCACTCAAAAATAAAATTTTATCCTTATTTTTGAGGGATGAGTGACGGAAAAATAAGAAATAAATTTTTATTCATTATTCAAAAAAATTTGAGTGATGAGGGACCGGCTATTTTTCGGGGTTTCCCCTTTCTTTTCGAATATAAACTTAAAAAAAAAATTTATAGAAAAATTTTTGTAAGAATTTTATAAAAAAAATTGTATGCATTTTTGCAAAATTTGGATATTTTTAATATTTTTAATTTTTTAATTTAAAGCTTGATCGTTTTCCTTTAAAATGATACCTTTTTTGTAATGGACCTCGAAAAAATTTCTTAATGAATTGTTATCTTAAACAAAAAAGCACACCATAACATGAAATTTATTTTTATTTTAATCATGAAATGATGTGTAATGGGTGAATTTTAGCTGTACAAAAAAAAAAAAATATCCGTAAATTAACTGCATTTTATGGTGAATTTTATGTGCTTTTTATACCTTTCATGAACATGAAATGGTATTATAACTTTGGTCCGATGTTTGTAAATATGAGAAGAAGAAGAGATAGACCCATCAATAAGTATACCGAAAAGATCAGGATGACGAGATGAGTTGATTTAGCCATGTCCGTCTGTCCGTCTGTCTGTTTGAACGCAAACTAGTCCCTCAATTTTTGAGATATCTGACTGAAATTTTGTATGTGGCCACCATTTTGTAATATAGGAATCATTTGTCGGAACTGACAAGATCGGATCAGTATAACATATAGCCCCCATACATGTAGTGTATATAGTGAAAATCAACGAGATCGGGCAAATGTAACATATAGCCCCCATACAACCGATTGTTCAGATATAAGAATTTTTGGCCAAAACTTCTGCAATTAAAAAGTTAGGAACGTAAAATTTTGCAACTCGAGTACTTTCTATTTATGTAGTGTATATAGTGAAAATCAACAAGATCGGGCAAATGTAACATATAGCCCCCATACAACCGATTGTTCAGATATAAGGTTTTTTGGCCAAAACTTCTGCAATTAAAAAGTTAGGAACGTAAAATTTTGCAACTCGAGTACTTTCTATTTATGTAGTGTATATAGTGAAAATCAACAGATCGGGCAAATGTAACATATAGCCCCCATACAACCGATTGTTCAGATATAAGGTTTTTTGCCCAAAACTTCTGCAATTAAAAAGTTAGGGACGTAAAATTTTGCAACTCGAGTACTTCCTATTTATGTAGTGTATATATTGAAAATCAACAAGATCGGGCAAATGTAACATATAGCCCCCATACAACCGATTGTTCAGATATAAGGTTTTTTGGCCAAAACTTCTGCAATTAAAAAGTTAGGAACGTAAAATTTTGCAACTCGAGTACTTCCTATTTATGTAGTGTATATAATGAAAATCAACAAGATCGGGCAAATGTAACATATAGCCCCCATACAACCGATTGTTCAGATATAAGGTTTTTTGCCCAAAACTTCTGCAATTAAAAAGTTAGGAACGTAAAATTTTGCAACTCGAGTACTTTCTATTTATGTAGTGTATATAGTGAAAATCAACAAAATCGGGCAAATGTAACATATATCCCCCATACAACCGATTGTTCAGATATAAGGTTTTTTGCCCAAAACTTCTGCAATTAAAAAGTTAGGAACGTAAAATTTTGCATCTCGAGTACTTTCTATTTATGTAGTGTATATAGTGAAAATCAACAAGATCGGGCAAATGTAACATATAGCCCCATACAACCGATTGTTCAGATATAAGGTTTTTTGGCCAAAACTTCTGCAATTAAAAAGTTAGGAACATAAAATTTTGCAACTTGAGTACTTTCAATTTATGTAGTGTGTAGAGGAAAATCAAGAAGATCGGGTAAATATAACATATATGTAGCCCCATACAACCGGTTATTCCGATATAAGGTTTTTTGGCCAATACTTCCGCATTTAAAAAGTTAGGAACGTAAAATATTGCACCTTTAGTACTTTCTACATATGTAATGTGTATAGTGTAAGTCAGTACAATTGAACACGTATAATACAATCGATTGTTCCGATAACTCGGATCCTATTATTTTGTAAGTTCTTTTTAAATTATAACAAAGATGTGTAATGTGTATAGTAAATATAGTTAAATTGAAACAGGCTGTACTGGGGATCGAACAGTGAAAATCGTGACGCTTATTCATGAAAGGTATATAGCTTTCGGCACAGCCGAAGACAGCTTTCCTTACTTGTTTTTTACTAAAGTTTTTACTAAACTTTTTTTCTTAAATTTTTTTTTTTATAAAATTTTTACTTAAGTTTAAAATTTTTTTTATAGATTTTTTTTTTATAAATTTTATTTTTTATAAAATTTTTTTTTATAAATTTTTTTTTTTAATTTTAAAAAAAAAAATTTTTTTATGAAATTTTAACAAAAACTTTTTTTAATAAATTTTTTTTCATACAATTTTTTTCATAAAATTTTTACTAAAATATTTTCAATACATTTTTTTTTAAAACGGAAAAGATACAATGATACATGACTTCTAATTTAAAGAAAAAATGCTTATACAAAAAAAATTGCGAATTCAAACCCGCATATCTCGGTAAACATCCAATATTTACATGCACCTTTGGTGATATTTTTTTCTTAAATAGCAGATCACTTTCACCAAATTATATTCAAATCGAATTTTGAGGTGGTCCGCTTGTTGTTTTTAAAACTAACGACGGCGATGTTCCAACAGGTTATTATAACCTCTGGCGAGATTTTTT